>CABHPQ010172154.1:0-14062 GCA_902168405.1 Peromyscus aztecus | reverse complement strand
GGAAGACAAGGGCATCGGGATGCTGCTGTCTCCCAGTTCGGTCCTTCTGAATTTCAGGGAGGTTAAATGACTTTTCCAAGTTCACAAGGCTGTCTGATGTGAGTCCAGGTCATTGCTCAGGTCTCTTCCAAGGGCCTGGGTTGAGCACGTCCCCTCTGCTGGGGTGGTCAGTCCTGGCTTGTATCTATTGTCCTGTTATATAGTAATGAACTGCCTGCCCCTGGCACGCTCAGTAATAGAACAGTTGGGATGTTAAACCCTCCCTACGGTTTGTTTGTTCAGTGGTTTGAGGGACGCGATCATTTATTTCTCTCACCCGCAGTCCTGTATTAGTTTTCTTGTAGCTGTGACAGAAGCTACTTATTATGAGAAGTCATGACGGCAGGAAGAGGCGGCAGTTAGCCTCGCTGCATTCACAGTTGGGAAGCCGGGAGAGATGAACACTGGTGCTCAGCTTGCCGGGTTTTGTTTTGTTTTTTTCCTCTTTATTCAGTCTGTGATCCCCGCCCCCAGCCCCCGAGACGGGACCACTCACACATTCAGGGTGCATCTTTCCTTCTCCACTTTCTGGAAACACATCCGGAGATGTATTCCATAGTCATTCTATACCCCATCAAGTTGGCAATCGGGATTAAGGATATACGGTACCAATAAGGGATGATAGCTGTTTTGAAGGGATTGATACCAGGAGGGCAGGGTGGCGAGGGCAAGAAGGCAGAAACATCGGAACAGGGCTGTGTTCCCGTGAGCGAGCAGCTGACAGCAGAGGAGAGCTTCAGTCTACGGTACTGGAAAGGAAAGGCACATGAGAAACCCTCCCACAAGAGGTATAAGCCAGAGGGAAGTCAACTTAGTTACTTTCTACAAACCATCCAGGCATTACTTTGGGGGCAGGGCTTGCCCAGAAGAGGTGAGATCATCCTATCCTGTGCCTGCAGCTAGCCAGTGGGAGTCCAGACTGCTGTTCTAGCCTTTTCGGGTGCTGCTGAGGTCGGGCAAGCCCAGTAGCCGTTCCAGACTCCCAACCCTACTCCAAACTGGGCTGTAAGGCGAGGGGGGGGGGGGGGGGGGGGTGTAGGCCAGGGCCTAGCACAGATGCAGCCCAGCACGTGGGAGCTATTATTAGGCAATCCCGACGGGCGGAAGCGAACGGCAATGGACTTGCCGGCACTGGATGGGGGAGGCAAGCGGGTGACTCAGCTGTCCCTACATCCTTCCTGTGCCAGGCCACACCTGCCACATCAGCCTGCCCCTCCTGCCTGGGAGAGTTCTGCATAGAAGTTGCAAAAGCAAGATTCCAACCTTGAGTTCATTTTCCCAGATCCCACATTAACCCATTTCCCCCCCCACCCTTTTGATTTACATTTTTCTTCTCAGCTATGGTGATACCTTCAATTACATCATTGCTTCCTCTTACTTGGGCAGCAGCCTTTGTCAAATTTTAAGGGTCCTTTGGCTTTCATGGACCTTGTGCACTAGGTTTTTTTTAGCAATTCACCTGTAAGGAGCCGTATCTCCAACCTTGTCTCTTGAGTGCATTCCTTCCACGGTTATTTCAGTCTAGATGACCCCATCTGGGCTCATCCAGAGGTCCATGTATTTGAGGGTTTACAGTGACTTCAGGTCAATTTGTTTTTACCTGAAAAAGTTACATTTCATTTTCCTAAACTGTGAATTGTCAGGGCACCGATATAGAAGAGTCCATGAAATACTAACCCAGAGAGGCACCACACGCTTTTAATCCCAGCACTTGGGAGGTAGAGGCAGGAGGATCTCTGTTAAGTTTGAGGCCAGCCTGGTCTACAGAGTAAGTTCCAGGACCACTGTGTAACAGTCCTGGCTGTCCTGGAATTCAGCTCACTTTGTGGAGCAGGTTGGCTTAGAACTCACAGAGAGTCGCCTGCCTCTGCCTCCCGAGTGCTGGACTTAAAGGCGTGTGCCGCCACTGCCCGGCCCACATTTTTACTTGGATTCTGAGACTCTGAATTCATCCCATCAGGCTTGTATGGTAAGCACTTTGATCCGCTGTGCTATCTCCCTGGGGTCAACCACCTTTTCCATTCTTATTGTCTGTCTGTCTGTCTCTCTCTCTCTCTCTGCCCCCCCCTTTTTTTTTTGGAGACTGAATCTCTTGTATCCCAGACTGGCCTCAAACATGTTGTGTAGTTGAGAATGACTTTGAACCCGTCCGTACACATCCTGCCTCCATCTCTCAAATCCTAGGGTTACAGGTATGTGCCAGCATGCTCTCTCTGTACCTGAGATTTTGTTTCGTTTTGTTTGGGGTTTGGGACTTTTTGTTTTTGTGTGTGTGTGTGTGTGTGTGTGTGTGTGTGTGTGTGTGACAGACCTATGATGTGTGTGCATAAATATATGTGAAAATGTTCATATGTGTGAGCGTGCTGGCATGTGAGCACATACAAGGATAACCTCCAGGGTCTGTACATGCCTTTCCCGTTGTCTGAAAAAGGGTCTCTCTGCTGTTCCCCCCAGTGTATGCCAAGCTGGCGGAGCCACAAGCTCGTGTGGGTTCTCCTTTCCATCTCGCCGTCGGAGCGCTGGGGTTACAGATGCACGATTGTACCTGGCTTTCAGTAGCTTCTGGGGATTCAAACCAAGGTCTTCATGTTTGCATGGTACCCACTGAGCTATCTCCCCAGACCTGGTTGTGCCTTTTCTTTTTAAATTGTATTGTATTTATTTGTATCACACATAACTGTATTTACTGGGGAGCACCCAGGCATGCCACAAAACACATGGAGGTCTGTGGACAACTTGGGGGAGTTGGTCCTCTTTCTGCCACATAAGGATCAAACTCAATTGGTGGGTGTCGGGCAGCACACATCCTCGGCTGCTGAGCCGCCCCCCACCCTGGTTCTGGCTTATTTAGAAAGTTTCCTGTAGCTCAGAAACTTTTGCCTTTCCTGCCTTCGCCTCTCTGAGCGCTGGGATCACAGACACATGCCACTGTTGGGAAGGGAACAATCTCGATGTCCCACAAAGAAATGCCGAACAAAGGGAAAGCCATCCAGCAAAGCAATTTCTTTTTGCAAAAGTGGGTGTACCACAACACAAGCCTTGGCTGGGTCCCCACTGTTCCAACTCCTGGAAGCCATGGGCCCTGTTGGGCATCTGTTGGGGATGGGGGAGGGGATGGCAGCTGCAAACTGATTCAAGATGGCGCCGTCTTGGTTCTTGCAAACTACGGGGTTTCAAAGGCTGTTCATAAAAGGAGCCAGGGCTAGAAAGATAGCTCTGTGGGTAAAGGCAGTTGCTCCAACAAGCCTGACAACTGAGTACAGCTCCCAGAACCCTTGTAAAGAGGAAGAGAGAGAATGGACTCCACAAAGTTGTCTTCTGACTTCTCTATGTGCACCTTAGCTCTTGCCCACATCCCCGAGAATGCCCATTCACCCATAAATAAATGTAAAAGGAGGAGGAGGAGGAGGGGCATAGCGTCACACACCTTTAATCCCAGTGTAGTAGTAATTCTGAACACTTTTATTAGATAAGAAACACAGAGCCAAATGCTGAGTTAAAAGCCCAAGAGGTCAGAGCAGTAGCCAAGAGCTGAGACCAAGACCGCCTTCTTACCCCTCCCTGCCGATGCCGTCCTTCCCCTCCGAAAGAGACCTACTTCCTGTGTGTCTGTCATTTTATTGACTTTCTGTTCTGCCTTCTCATTGGTTGTAAACCCAACCACACGACCTCCTATAAAGCTGTCTATAAAGACCTCTAGGCTCTATGGTTGGTATTGAGATTAAAGGCGTGTGTCTCCATGCTGGTGGTGTCCTTGAACACACAGAGATCTGCCTGTCATGTGATCCGGATTAAGGGCATGTGCTAACACTGCTAGACTTCTGCTAAATGGCTTGTTATTATTAGCTCTGACCCCCCAGGCACTTTTACTTATTAACATACAAATAAAATCACATTTCAGCACAAATAAAATATCACCATATCCCAGCACTGGAAAGGCAGATGGAGGAAGAGCTCTGTGAGTTTGAGGCTAACCTGGTCTACATATGGAGTTCTAGGAGGGGAAAAAAGAAAAAGGGAAACAAAGAAATAATGATATATTAAAGAGAAATTAATGGATTCACAACAGCCCCAGTGAAAAATAGCCCAGTGTAAGGAATATCTAAGCCACAGTTCCAACTGGCCTAGCCATCTTGTTGTTGTTCCTTTTTCTTTTTTTCTTTTTGGTTTTTTGAGACAAGTTTTCTCTGTGAAACAGCCCTGGCTGTCCTGGAACTCGCTCTGTAGACTAGACTGGTCTCGAATTCACAGAGATCCGCCTGCCTCTGCCTGTTGAGTGCTGGGATTAAGGTGTGCACCAAGGAAGCCTAAAGAGGATGTCAGGTTCCCTGGAAATGGAGTTAGAGACAGTTTTGAGCCACCATGTGGGTGCTGAGAATTGAACCTGGGTCCTCTGCTAGAGCAGCCAGTGCTCTTAACCACTGAGCCATCTCTTCAGTTCCTCAAAGGAGATTTTTAAGGGGGGAAAGTCACACCATCCATGGCATTTATTTCTGTAAAGGCTGATGCTCTGTAGTGTCCTACCTACCCCACCCCCACCCCCAGCCCACTCCTCCAGGAATGAAAGAAAAAAACTCGGCTTCCTTCTGGAATGAGACTCTTAAAACTTCACATGGTGGCAAGAAACTAATGAACCAAAAGGGGTGATTTGGGGGGCTTTTACCGCCTCTCTGGCTCCCTGCCTGGGGGAAAGTGGCCATGAGAAGAATACCTTGAGTCACAGGAGTTATTAAGCTGGCTAAATACCCATGAATGATTGGTAGAAGATTCCAAAGTCCTCCCTAAGTAACCGAGTCGGAGCTGACAATACTCAGCTGTCAGAACACTGGGCGAGGCTGTCCTACTTATCACCTCAATGCCTGCAAGCGTTTTAAAGGCTAGCTGTCCAGGACAGTATCCCATGATCATAGTTCTGTCACAGCTTAGAAGAACAGAGCGGCTCCATGCCAGAAATGCAGGGGTTCTAGGTGAGACTATTCAGCAAGACAAGATGGGAGAGGAAAGGGGTACCAAAATCATTTTCAGGGCCAATTTTCTGGCTCTATTCTTACTTGCGTCAGTGGGATTGTAAACTGTCATTTGCGAGAGTTCAGTAGTTCAGCACGTTCTGGTAGAAGACCAGAAAGCAATATGTGTGTGTCCTTGGGAATCCCCATGGCAATTGAGAAATTTCTGAGGAGATAGTGGAGGCTAGAAAGGCATGTGGCATGGATTGCCTGGTTATTGCTGATACCTCGGCCAGTGTGGCTGGCCTTCTGCAGTCTACCTTCAGTCCTCAACACTTGTGGATGCTTACCCTTGGCCAAGCCTGATGAGGCCCAACGCTAGGTGATGGGGATTCAGAGCAACAGATCTAACAGACCACGTCTGCACCCTCACAGCATTTGCCTTCAAATGGGGGAGAAAGGAATTGAACAGAGACTATTTCTTGGGTTTCCATGTTTGACAAAAACAAACAAACAATAACAAAACCCCAAGGTGACCAGTTCGATCAGAACTTCAAATAAACAATAAATGATTTTTTTTTAGTATAAGTATGTTCAAAGTTTGTTGAGACAGGATCTCTGGAAGTCCTGCTGGCCTTACAGCACTTTGTAGCCAAGGATAACCTTGGACTTCTGATTCTCCTGCCTGTACAAGCATGGGCTACCACACCAGTTTCTGTGGTGATGGGGATTGAACCCAGAGATTTGTGCATGCCAGGCAAACACTCTACCGACTGAGCTACATCCCTAGTGTGTTTCCAGCTCTTGGGTGCTTGGATAGTGTATACGCGTCACCAGGCGCAGCTTCTTGTTCTATTTGGCTTTGTTGTGTAATGCTTGGCCCTGGAGCCTCCTCTCTGCTAAAGATGTGCAGCTGAGCTACATTCTCAGCTCACATTTAACATATAAACTCTGGTTACCTAAGGGCTATGTGATGAAGAGCAGTTGGGTGAAAACTGTATGACAGTTAAGGAGTCAGTGTAAAAACCCAGGGAGGGTGCTGGACATGGTGGACTTTAGTCCCATCAGGAGGCAGAGGCAGGCAGATCTCTGTGAGTTTGAGGCTAGCCTGGCCTACTAACCCTGTCTTTTTAATTAATTAATTAATTAATTTTTTTTTGAGGCAGGGTTTCTCTGTGTAGTTTTAGTGCCTGTCCTGGATTTCACTCTGTAGACCAGGCTGGCCTCGAACTCACAGAGATCTGCCTGGCTCTGCCTCTTGAGGGCTAGGATCAAAGGCCTACACCACTACCACCTGGCTACTAACTCTGTCTTAAAAAACTAAATAAACAGCAACAAAGAACTCAAGTGGGGAAAATGGCTTCCTTAACATACATTGACTTGGAGGCTGGGTGTGGTGGTGAATGACTTTAATTCCAGTACTTGGGAGGCAGAGGCAGGCAGATCTCTGAGTTCAAGGCTAGCCTGGTCTACAGAGTGAGTTCCAGGACAGTCAGGGCTACAAAGAGAAACCCCGTTTTGAAAAACAAACAAACAAACAAAAACCAAAAAACATTGACTTGGCGAGGATGCTAAGGAAGCTGCAAGAAGGAATGTGCTCTCACCCCTTGAGTGTGAAGGGAAGAGATGGGAATGACCTTGAATGACAGGTTGTGGTGGAGCAAGCGGCCCTTTTGGACCTCCTGAGTTGTGTAGTGGGGGAACATAGATGTGACTTGGCACCTTACCCGTGTAGGATTAGAACAGAGATCATGTCTAAAAATTCAGATTTTGGGAGTCATCCAATTACATCTGAAGCCCCGAGAGCAAACGCATTCCTTTAAGAAATGCAGATTTAGGAATGAGGAGAGCCAAAGATAGAACCTGGAGCACAATCTGTATTTCAAAGAGGAATGCAGAAAATGAGCCAAGAAGAGAGGCTGAGCGGGAAGAGCCTGTGGAAGGAGCGAAGATGTCACCGAAGCTAAGAAACGGGAGATGGGAGAGGGGCGGCCACAGTCGCGCAGCGTCCACCAGATAATTCTTCATCAAGGAAGGTAGCCATCACCAGCCAGAGTTTTATCTCAGGTGCCAAGGGAGAGGGGCTGTACTCCTTTTCATTAAAAAAAAAAAGTTTTATTTTAATTATGTGTAGCTTGTGTGTGTGTGTGTGTGTGTGTGTGTGTGTGTGTTTTGTACACATGAGTACAGTGCCAAGGGGGACCAGAAGGAGGGTGTGGATTTCCTGGAGCTGGAGTTATAGGTGGTGATGAGTGCTTGAAACAAAACAGTACATGCTCAACGTCCGAGTCGGCTCATCAGCCACTGTATTCCTTTTTAACTTAGTAATTTATGTTGAGAACACAGGAGTCAGAAGGACCAGTTACAAGGGTAGACTTATAACTGATGGGCAGCATCAGCAAAGGCTTATAGAAAATTCCCTTTGCCAGTATCCTAAGGATTGTACAAGGTACAGGATAGGAGTACTTAAGGGTAGCTTAACAGGTGAATATACTATCTATCTATCTATCTATCTATCTATCTATCTATCTATCTATCTATCTATATCTCTCTATATATCTATATCTATATATTAATATGTTATAGTCAAGTTGACCTAGTATCTAGGACAAACATACTCAAAGGTAAGAAGCTTGGCATGATGGCTCATGTCTGGAGCACTTGGGAGGCTGAGGCAGAAGGATTGGTATGAATTCAAGGACTCTGATTCATAAAACAAAAACAAACAGCTGGCGGATGTAGCTCAATAGGTGGAATGCTTGTTTGGCATTCGTGATGTCCTGGGTTCGATCCAAGCACTGCAAAACCAGGTGTGGTGGCTCATATCACATCTGTAAGCTAGCACTCTGTCGGGGGAGGCAGAAGCCTAGACTCTTCGCGTGTCTGGGCCAAGGATGCTATGGTGGGTCAGTACTTTTCTCAGTGCTAGGATGGAATGGTTGATAACAAACAAACAAACAAACAAACAAGAAAACTGCTGGCTCTCAGCTGGCTTCCTTCTTTTCACTTTCTTTGGTCCAGGCCTCAGCCCACAAAACAACCTGCCCACATTTAGTGAGTATTCCCAACTCCAGTTAGTCCTCTCTAGAAACACCCTCACAGATGTACCAAGACAGGCGTCTCATCAGAACCCCTGCCCCAGTTTCTATCTGTTTTTTTTTGGGGGGGGGGGTAGGTGGATGTGCAGAGTCTCATGAAGTTCAGGCTGGCCCCAAACTTGCTGTGTAGGTGAGGATTTCATCCTCTTGTGTCCACCTCCCAACTGCAGGGATTACCAACTGCACCATGGTACCCAGTGAGTCTGAAGGATTCCCAATTCAGTCACGTTGACAATGAAGATATTGTCATACTGATGGTCAGCCTTCCAGGATCCAGACTCACCTACGACTCCAACCTCTGCAAGTCTATGAGGGAAATTCTAGGTAGGGTTTGTAGGGTAAGACGATCCATCTCAACTGTGGGTGGTACCATCCCATGGATTGTGGTCCTGGGGCATGAGAAGGAGAACATGAGCTGAGGACCAGAGTTGCTCTCTGCTTCCTGCCTCGGGCTCTGATGCCATGTGTTCCACCATGACAGACGACCCTCACACGACCCTCACATGGAGCCAACAGAAACTTTTCTCTTTTTATTGCCACAGAAAAGAGATTTAGGGTGGCTCGGGAAGTGCCTTGGAGGTTGCACATGGGGCGCAAACATGTCTCTCCCTGTAAATGGGTTTTTTGTGAGAGTCCTAGAAAATTGTAGGTTTACAGCTGGGAAAACCCATTTGGTCTTACACATGGTTCATTACTCTGTTAAATTTTTTTTTTTTTTTTTGTAAACAGGCTCTCACTGGCTGACCTAGAACTCAATCTCACAGGCTGGCCTCAAACTCACATTGATCTGCCTGTCTCTGTCTCCTGAGTGCTGGGATTAAAGGTGTACGCTACCACCCGTGGCTCTTATTCTTTTTGAGACAAGGTCGCTTGCTGTACCCGAGTCTATCCCTTTGGCTAGGCTGGTTGACCATGGAGCCCCAGAGAGCCTCCTCTCTGTCCCCGACCCCACCAGCCTTGAGATTACAGACTCAGCTTTTCCCCGGGTGCTGGGGAACCAAACTCAGGTCCCTCATGCTGTGCGGCAGACACTTTGCCGACTCAGCTATTTCCCCATGTCTTATTACTATCTACTGCTTCCAACATCACCCCAGCCCACAGTGAGACCCCAGGAAAAACAAAACAAAAAAGTCCAAAAGTAGCCAATGTTTCCTTAAGAAAACCTCAAAATAGACTTAAAATATTTATCAACAAGTTTAGCAGAAAATTATAAAGGATTTGATCATCTTCCCCCATCCATCCATCCATCCATCCATCCATCCATCCATCCATCCATCCATCCACCTATCTATCTTCTCTCGAGATAGTGTTTCTCTTTGTGTAGTCCTGGCGGTCCTAGATCTTACTCTGTAGACCAGGCTGGCCTCAAACTCACAGAGATCCATCTACCTCTACTTCCCAAGTGCTGGGATTAAAGACATGCGCCGCCACCACCACCTGGCCTTCATCTTTTATCTTTAAATACTAGCAGAAAACAAAACAAAACCAAACCTCTATAGGTGCTAATCTAATGCTCCAAATGACTACTTTAAAATGTCAAGCTAATTGTGATTGCATGGAGTTGTGGAGAGTGGGGTGTGTGGAGGGGGATCCAATGTGACCCATCATGTCATCATCTCTGTCCTTAACAGGCTTCTTGTCTCATGGTGACAGAGTTATATAAAATTTACATACCATGTAAAAAGGCAAATTAGTGGGTCTAGAGAGATGGCTCGGCAGTTAAAAGCACCGGCTACTCTTCCAGAGGACCCAGGTTTGATTCCCAGGACCCACATGGCTGCTTACAAACATCCGGTTTTTAGGGGATCTGATACCATCTTTTGGCCTCCACAGGAACCAGGCACATACTTGGTGCACAGACATACGTGTAGACAAAACACATGAAATAAAATTAAAGAAAAAAAACAAGTGACTTAGGAGTGAGTGCATGTTAGGAGTGCTCCAAAGCTGAGAAACCAGGGAGGGCTTCTGGGAATGACATACATTTAGACCTAAAGATACGCAGGGCAGGCGTTAGTCAGACAAAAGTGGAGGAGGCCAGAGACTCTTTCAGAAAGAGCGAATGATGACATGTGTAGACTTGACAGCAAGTAGAAGTAGGTCACATTCAAAGAACGGAATGTTCACCAAGCCTGGTTCTTACACTGTTCAGCGGATGAGGCAAGGGAGGCCCCGTAATGGGTTACAGGATAGAAGCCCTCCTAAGTTATGTTTACAGTCTAATGAGGAGCGGTGCAAAGGTCTGAGCAGAGGGATGGGGGGATGGTGTCCTTAGAAAGACTCCTAGAGCATCAGCGTGGAGGCTGCCATGGAAGCTGGCCAGGCTGGAGATGAGGAGAGCTGGTAGTGACCATATCTAAACTGACTGGAGGGGCTGGAGGTTGAAGGTGGGTAACAGACATGGACAGTCAGACTGTAATCAACAGGGTGGGGATGGAGGTGGCGTAGGGATCCTCACAGCGTCTGGTGATGGAGTGGATAAGAGTGAAGGATGGATACAACCAGTGAGAGCTGTTCCTGAGACTGTATGCCTTGAACTATAATTACCTGGAAAAGGAGGATCGATCAGACAACCTCTGGATCACATCTGTGGGGGAGTGCCCAAGGCAGGATTAGCAAGAAGTTCACCCCCAGTGCCGGCCGTGGGGAAAGGCCTCAAGGACAGGGCTCTGGATCTAGATGGCTCTTGGAACCAGGTGGGGTCAAATGCACCCAGAGGGCCGAGTCTTCCTAGGACTCGTTACTCTGACTTTGGTTTCCCCGGGGAATGTATTCGATACCCTCTTGCCAGACAGTTCCCAAGGACTGTCATTAAACAGAGATGGAGGCAATTTGCAGTGAGGGACCAGAAGTCAGAATTCCCGGAAGTGGCTAGAGAGATGGCTCAGGGGCTCAAAGTGTCAGCTGTGTAAGCCTGAAGGTCCAAGTTCCTGCACCTTAAAACCTACATTAAAAGCTGGATATTGTGATGTGTATGTGTAAGGCCAGCGTGGGCACTCAGGTCTCCTCCTCCCCACACATTCTCAGCAGCTAGAGGCTAGAAGTGTACACCCTAAGGAAAACAAAACCCGACAGCGTCCACGCCAGTGGCAGAAGACCTTAGTTTTACTGAGAACATATTTACTTTTAGGTACTTGAGGATTTAATAAATTCATGCCACCCACGGGATGCACAGAACACTGTGGCATCTGCAGATGGTATGGACGGAGGGGGCAGGTAGGAGGTTAAGATGAAGATACAACACAGTGCCCAGGCATCGTCTTCACTGCCGGAGATTCACCCATAAGATCCCCTCCAGGAAGGAACTAAGACTCCAAGGCTTGAAACCTGGGAATCCCAAGGCTTTTTGGTGGTGGTAGAGGACGGGGGTGGGGTGGGGGGGGGGGGGGGGCATATCCCACGGATAAAGCCCCATGGGGTTTTCTTCCCTCAGATGCTTTCCACACTTTCTCATTCCTCCACTCCTAGACTCAGTAGTTGGAAACAAGCTGGAGCATGGGTTCTTGTCACGAGTCAGAAGCAAAGGGTCAGAGGAGCGTCTATCGTTCTCAGGAGAGTTCTTCCCACCACCATTTCTGAACAGAACTCTTAACTTTCCCTCAAGCCCCATACTCTGATTCTTCAGGGTAGAGCTTACAGACATCACCTCCTCTCTCTTGTCCTCACCTTTCTTCTTCCTTTGAATAAGGCCAGCTATCATTGATTTGCCAGATAGGCAGTTAAGAATTAATGTATTTAGTCACTCCTCAGGACCTGAGGCCATTCAAACATTTAGGAGCCCCTTAAAGCGCTGCCCACTAGGAAAGAGTCCCCCTCTCCCCTTTCAGGTCTTCTAGTCAAAGGCCTTTACTGCGGGTGGGGAGGGGTGGGGGGTGTTCTGGGCTGAAGCTCCGGAAAGGGAAGGAGGTCTTCCCACAGAAAGTCTGAGATCACAAACAAAGACTAAGTATGGGATCTGTTTTTCAGTCCAGTTCTGGCGGATAACAATGAAAAACTGGCGATGACTTCTTTTAGGGGTATGTTCTTGAAAACACATATGAAAAGAAAAATCCCCATTCTATCAAGTTTGCTGCTCTTAATAAGAAATGCTCCCCGACTTGGATGTGACCATCTACACATCTGCTACAAATCAATTACTCTTCTAGGGTTAAATATTGTAATGATTCCTTTAAAAACAGGCTAGCAAATGTTACATGTTAAACCCTCTACAAATTACATATACCTAGGCCTATCTTGGTTTTGAGCTTAAAAAAAAAAAGTGCAGCTCAAAACCTTCAGCAACTGAGGAGTTAGCCTGCAAGGAAGGCCTTTGACGGGGAGATAAAGAACAGGCTTTTCTCCACTCCCCCCTCCCTCCAGGAACACACCTTTTGTGTGCTCGGCCTAACTGAGGAATTTCCCAATTTCAGAGTGGAAGGAGGGAAAGCATGGTGGCTACAGGCTTTTACAGAGCTGGCTTCCAACCACAAAAGATTACATAAAAACAAAAAGCAAAAACGAAGCGGGGATTCTCCGATCAACCGGAGGAAACACGAGGCTTTCCGTGTTAGCAATAGAAACATCAATAACAAAAATCCCAAAGGGCTTGGGATTCCTCTGGTTTCTATTTGGCATGAGAAGGGTATGTTTTCTTTGTCCTGTCCTTATCTACTGTACTCAGATAATAGTTTTACTTCATTCTTGTAGTCAAATTACTACTTTATTGTTGCTCAAAGCAGAACGGTATACAAGGTAGTTGTACATATGTAGAATGTTAGAATGTACCTTTTTGTAGGGATTGTTTTGGAAGGGTGGTCGTGCCCCCCACCCCCAACTCAGAAGCTGTCTCTGGAGCTGTGAAATTCAATGATTTTCCAAAATGGGTTCAAATGGGTGCTTTGTTTTTTAACTATCAGTTTATCTGGCCAAGAGGTTTCTCTGAAGCCCTCATTGTAAAAATAGAAACGAGAGAATCTGCTAGAAATTGTTATCTTTTACTTTGTGGTTGTTTCTGGTTTAAAAGCTAGATGCAAGGCTAGCTCCTGTCTTTTGTGCAAACGGTGAGTGGGCCCGTGAAACCAAATTCCCCCAGCCAAGGGTTGACCAAGAGACTGGGCTTGACAGAGCCCCGCTCACAAAGTCTTTGGCATTACAAATCCGTGGGGCAGCTGCACAGCTGGATTCCTAGGATAAGCAAGTTAGACTTTGGTTTAGGGGGCACAACTCTTGTAACCATTTAAATGCTGTTTCCCTAAGCTTTCAGGGCTATGGAGGGAGTGGGGGAGGGGCAAGAGAGCACTTTAAGTACAAAAGATTTCAAACCAACCCATGACCTTCCTCGGACATCTGCACGATCAAATTCCATATATTGTAACGGGGCGCTAGCCTATCAGGATCTCCGATTAGCAGGTCCTTGTATGCTCTTCAATGCACATATTTTTTTTTTTTTTACATGCAGATTAACAACGGCCTACCTTCAGAAGAAGGAAAAGGCTTCCTCTCAAATGAAATCAAGTCCAGGCAAGGGTGAAACTCAACACACAGAGTGTGTTGGGTGGCATTGTTCTCTGGCTCCAAGAGGATGAGAGTTTCAATTTCATCATCTTGTAACACTGGCAAACATGACGCTGTGGTTGGCAAAATCTGCCGACTGCATAGGTCTTCCCAAACCTGGGCAGAGACGCACTGCACAATCTGCCGACTGCACAGGTCTTCCCAAACCTGGGCAGAGACGCACTGCAACGCGTGCATCATGGCACAGGCACAGGCTGAAACTAAAGAACTCTCATGTGAGACAATAATTCAACTCATTTGCATGAAAAGTCTCAAAGAGCAAAAGATCTTTTACAGTGTCCATCCTACGGGCGCCCTAGCACAGAGAACAATGGCTTCCTCAACGGAAGTTAATGCAAGGGAACACTGAGATTTCAAAGGAAAACCTCCTCTGTCCGTTTTGCAGACATTCACCAGTCTGTTTTAAAATAAAGCACACGGGAATAC
>CABHPQ010172153.1:0-53785 GCA_902168405.1 Peromyscus aztecus | reverse complement strand
TAGAGGATCTCTCCTGACTTACTTAGATGATGAGCAGTGATGTAGAAGTATAAGCCAAACTCTTTCCTCATCAAGTTCCTTTTGGTCATGCTATTTCATCACAGCAATAGTAACCATAAATAGGCCAGGCCTCATGAGCTCCTCCTCCATCAATGCTGGAATTTGTTGTGGATTGATCTTATGCAGGTCTTGTATAAATAAACACAACTGCTGTGTGTCCATGAATACAACAAATTCAATTTACACAAAATAATACTTTGTAGTGCTTACCCTCATCTTCTGGATCTTACTTTCTTTGTTTCTCCTTCTTTATGATGATGCCTGAGCTGTGGAGTGGGAAAGGGTTTATAAAAAGTCCCCATTTAGGTCTGAGCACTCATACTCATAAGTTATTCTCAGCACTCTGACCAGTTATGTGTCTCTACACTGACATCTAGAATATATTTTATGAGTGAAATCATAATGCATACCTTTGTAATTCTCATTCTTATACTTAGTATTCTTATACTTAGATTTTTAGCTTTATTTTATGTATTGATTCTTCCTTAAGATTATTATGTATAATTTTAGTGTACACAGTTTGTTTAATCACACAGGTGATGAGGAACATTTACTTTATTTCTACATTTTGTCTGTTACAAATACAGCATTGTTTATAGATTATTTGTAGAAGCCTTTGCCTAATCATGTGTTTCTCTCGGATAAATACTTATGACTAGAAGAGAAGTATCCTTTATGATATTTGCTTTTAAGAAGCTTCTAATCCTAACACTTGGGAAGTTGAGTTATGAGTCCTCAAGTTCAAGGCTAATCTGGCCTACACAATGAGACCCTGTCTCAAAAGCAAGAAAGAGCTAGGGTGTTTTTTGAAGTGGATTTAACATTACAATTTAATTCTCCCTCTAGTGGTGTACGTGAGTTCACATTCTACCACATCCTTACAAACATGATGTTGAGGTCTTCCAGCAGAGGGGTTCTCTTAGTCCATCTATGCTATTAATTTTGATTATCATTGATCATATACTTTTTTGCCACTGTGTTATCTCTTTATTAATATATGTCTGATCAAATATTCTACATACTTCTTTTAGTTTCAGCTATGTACACATAGGCTGTTTCTGTAACTATCCAGGTACATTTAAAACCATGAGTTCCTGGCTGTAAGTCTGATTCCATTACAACTCCCTAGGATTAATTGTAGGTTTACTATCTCCTTTTTCTCTTTCTACACTTTTATCTTTATCACTGGATTTCATTAGCTTGATGCATTTATTTATTTGTATTTTCCATATATGTGCTTAGTTTGTTGTCCTTTTGTCTACTTCCCTCTACCTGTATGCAGTTTGATCCTACCTGGGCCTTTGGAATAAAATTTTACCATAAGGTCTTCTTTAAACATTCAGCCATTTGAGCACTGGGTTACTCACTGGGTTGCATAAATTCACTATGGGAATCACTGCTCCCTGACTTCCATCCTGGTGCCTGGCACAGAGAAGCCATCTTCAACTCCTCTCAGTCTTCAATGGCTGAGTTCTTATGTGGCTGGACATCAAAATAAAGCCTGCAAAACAAAAACAGTAGAGAAAGTAAAGTGAAAGGAAAGAGAAAGAAGTATATAGGAGAAAGGAAAAAATATGAAGAAAAAGAAATTCATCTAATTGCTCAAAATGGAAACATATGGAGATATAATGTGTCTATAAAGTGCCTTAGCTAGTTATTGCCTCTTCCTGAACATGCTGTTATAGCATAACATTGTGGTTGTGTGGCTCAGCACACTTTCTGATATATCACAGTTTCCGTCCTTGAGAATTCAATATGTATACTTTGGGGGGAACTTCCCCCACTTATTCCAGGGTACTCTTGAGGAGAGAGGGATAAGAAAATATTAGGTAAAATGATAGGCCTAGACGACAAGAGGAAAGATGGAAACATAGAATATCTTTGGGAGGACCTAGATCAAATTCCACCAGCCCCTTCTGTCTCTTCAAAGGGGCTATTTATAACAATGCCAAGGGGTGGAGCAAAAGACCTTGCTAGATCAAAGCATATGGCACAGCCAAATGCAGACCATTCCAAATACCTGGTAACCACTCATGTGGTCAAGTCATCTCCTTATGGAGGCCTACTGAGTAAAGCAAGCTCAGATCTCACTAGGAAACCTCTGTGGGCTCCCATAGTTCCCCCTTATTAATATAATATAGGGCTCCTCAGAACCCTCAGATATACTGTGTCTGCCTTAGGTCATCGTCTTCAGTTAGACAAGCCTCATCTGTCATGGAGATACAATTTCCCATCAAGCATATTTGTTCTTTGGTTGGCAGTTGGCAAGAACATGACCCTTCTCTGACTACCATACCAACCTCTGGCAGGAGGGAGTACAGAGCTTCATTCAGCTCTGACTCAGGTCCCTACTATGAGCTTGCAAGTAGCTGGAACAAGAACACTAATCCCTAGGGATGCTTCACCATGCAATAAAGGAGTAGAGGATAATAAAGATGAAATGTTCTTTCTTGAATGGGTCTAAGATGTCTAAAATAGCCTTAGCTGTGTCAAGCCCTTTTTTAAATCAATAAACTCTTGATGCAAATGCATCAAATAAATTGCATCAAACTTAAAGATTCCCTTAGGTTCACCAAATCAGGGTTCATTAATATCAACAGATTAACATAATTCTAGTATGAATGTTACTATACAACTAGCATTAATATTTACTATACGTATTTACACATCTTACAAACTTACATTCAAAAGCAAACTCTCTATAGGACTACTTTGTAAACTTTAGCAAACATCTAAAAGAGATCTCTTAAAAGAACTATTTACAATTTCTTCCAACAAGACAGAGTACATGAATTGTGAGTCCCCACAGTTAAAATTGTAGGTGAACTCAAAACTGTTTCATTTCTGATATTTGAAGTTCATAATCAGTTTTGATAACACCCTTAAAGTTCCACTAACAGTTTGAAATCAGAGCCTAATTTTTCAGCAGCTTGGGAGTCTTTATATCCAACTCCTTTGACCCTAGAATTTGTTGAGTGCTGCTGCTAGGGGATTGTAACACTCAGAACGATGCCACTCCCCCAGAGCCACCTTTCCTTCTGGGCCCTCCCAGCCTTTCTGGAACTGTCAGAAGTGTGCCCAGCAGTGGACAGTTGCCAGCTGGGGAGCTGTCCCTTACTCACTGAAGCTCCCCTGAGTATCACAATTCAAACAAACATTGATGAAAACTTTACTCCCCTCTACAGCAACACTTTATGACAGTCTTTCCTGAGAATCTTGCTTCCAGGTGAGGATGGTCACAATAGTAACTGAGCTGCCTCTCTCCTCAGTTAGTAGGACTTAGAAACTGCCTCTTAAAGGGGCCACACATTAATTTTCTGCTAGGAAACAGAAGCAGTGCTGCTCCAGGCTCCATTTCATTACTAAATGGCAATGAAATCTTTGTCCCAAACTCTTTTTCAGCAGCCTGGGTGCCTCCTTAGTCTCCTGCTTTCCCCCAACTGCAGGATGGGATACCAATAACAGGAACATTGGTTCCATCAGCAGCTATGGTGTCATCAGAGCTGGCATTCCTCTGTTCCATGCATCACACCAAGTGCTCAGTCAGCCATCAAGCTTCATTCAATGACTGAGGCTACAATTCCTCCTTCTTAATTTTTTGAAGCTGCATTTTTTGTTTTTGTTTTTGTTTTTTTTTGTTTTTCGAGACAGGGTTTCCCTGTGTAGCTTTATGCCTTTCCTGGAACTCACTTGGTAGCCCAGGCTGGCCTTGAACTCACAGAGATCTGCCTGCCTCTGCCTCCCAAGTGCTGGGATTAAAGGCATGCGCCACCACCGCACGGCTTGAAGCTGCATTTTTAGACTGCCATGAGCTCTCTCAATGATGGCTTGTCTTTGACAGATTTCTATTAGCCCAATGCATCCCTCTTTTGCAAGTCTGAACAATCCAAGTTCTTTATTTGCACTTAAGTTTTTTCCACACCCAAAGCAACTTCCCAGTGTACCTACCACTTTCCCTTGTTTTTTAAAGAGTCTCAAAGTGGCTTGACAAATTGCATTAGCATTTTAATTGCCTCTTAACAGGCAAGCTTTGTTCATCTATTTTCAGTTTTCAGGAAGTAAGGCTAACAAAGCTTTTGAAAAAATGGTATTTTTGGGCAGAAAAAAAGTAGCAATTGGGGCTGTATGGACAGCAAGCCATTTTTAACTCCTTAAGTTGTTTAAAAGGAATTTGGAACATGCATCCCCATGACATTTCCCTAGGCGTCTTGCTACTTTATTATGGGGAACATTTGAAAGCCTTGTCTGGACTCACTCTGGCCTAAAAGGGCTCTTTTTTTCATGGACTATATTCATATTGAAAATCAAGATCAAGCTTTTGGTATTTTGTTATGGGGGGGTTTCTGTCCTCCCCAAGTTTATCTTAGGATACCTGCATTACTATTTGACAGACATACTGCCTCAATCAAACTCCTCACCTGGCACTGTCCCTGGAGTGGGTCATGCCCACCTGGATTTACAGACCAGTGTTTGGCACCAGAAGTGAGAAGCCCTCATCCCTCAGGGTTCACCCCTCTCACCTCACTGGGTCAGTGAAAACATGATGGGGAGAGTGGAAACAAGAGACTTTTTAGAGAGATTTCTCCCTAATAGATCCCCTTTGTCCCTGCTAATTTCCTCCCCCCACCCCAGATTCACAGTCCCTGATGCTACCTTTTGTTCTAGGGGCAGGGGCTTGTGTCTCCATTTCTGCCTCATTTGTATGGCCAAATACGGCCCCAGTATTTCTCATGCTGCCATTGCAGCTACTGCTAGGGACTTGTGCTCTGCTCTTTTCATTGCAGGTACAATTTCAAAGCCTCTGCTGCTCTCTCCATGCCAGGGCTCATCCCACCTGGTGACTTGTCAGGCAGCAGCTTTACCCTAGGTCCTGCTGTGGTTCCACCCTAGGGGATGCTGTCTGGTGACTGCAGTGACCCCAGTGTCCCTGGAACACATTCAAACTCAGAGGTACCTGCTCTTTGGCTCTCTGCTAGTTGCTTACTGAATGCTGGCTTGAAGAGGAGACAACACTAAAGAGTGAGGGTTTGCAATGCACCAAGGAGTTTTTGTGCTAGGGCAATTATAGGTAACTTTCTCATTCTGATAGATGTTACCTCAGGTGAGTTTAATCCTGCCCCTACAGAAGGAAAAGAAACCTGAAGAGCTTCCTGTTTTGAGTAAGAGAAATTACTATGTTTTTCAAGCCTTCCAGTTCTTCTGTTGTCTCATCCTAAGATCTCTGTTCCCTAAACTTGGCTTCATGGCCAAGAAGGAACTAATCCTGATTATACAGTGCTGTAAAAGTGGTTCAGGCACTGTTGGCAGAGTGGAGGGTTTTGTCTCACTGCATCTGCCTCAGGGAAAATATTCCCCCTGCTGCTCAGGACTCAGATCTAAGCTGTCCATAGGCCAAAAGCTCCCACAGAAATCTTTTTTGGCCCATTTTCCTCATAGTGTTTTTGTGTTTTGACTCCAATTCTCCCCCAGGAGTCTGCATCCAGAGTCCCATAGTCGGAAAACCAAAGCATAGCTCCTTTGCAATTGTTGCTTTTCTACCTTACTCTAAGTTTTTTCTACAATATAGTCATATACATAAGCCCTATATTTTTTCTAATTTTAATAGATAGAAATTAAGAGAGAGAGAGAAAGAAACCTAGACAGAGAGAGAGACTCTCTGTAGCCTAATCCATTCTATATACAACTTTTGTTCCTGAAGAATAAAATACAACCACCTTCCCTTTTATTACAAAACTGAACATGTTCAACTGCTTCCCATGGGGTACTTTCCTACTCTTACTTAACTTCCTCAGCACCCAAGTCTCTAGTTCTGGCACCATCTGTGGGGGTCCCTAAACCCAAGTCCCTGTTTGGATGACATCTGGAAGGAACCTTCCCCCGCTTTTTCCAGGGTACTCTTGAGAAGAGAGAGAGATAAGAAAATATTGAGTAGAACGATAGGCCTAGATGACAAGAGGAAAGACAGAAACACAGGATAGATTCAATAGGACCACTATCTAAATACACTGGCCCCTTCTGTCTCTTAAAAAGAGCTTTTCATAACAATCCCAAGGTAGGAGCAAAAGACCTCCCCCTTGCTAGATCAAAGCTTACCACACAGCCAAGTGCAGACCCTTCAAAATATCTGGTAAACAGGCATGTGGCCAAGTCATCCTTTTATCCTGCCCTGCTGGGTAAAGCAAGTTCAAATCTCACTAGGAAACCTTTGCGGGTTCCCACAGTATACAATTTTAATTATTAGATAAAAATTGGACTGAGATACAGCTTAGTTGGTAAAGGATTTCCTAGCATACACAGAGCCCTGGCTTCCATCTCCAGCATTGCCTTAAATAATCCTAGCACATAGGAGGTGGAGGCAAGGTGAACAGAAATCAATAATATTTTTGCTTTCCTAATGAGTTTGAGGCAAGAATGGGCTACATGAAACCTATTCTAAATTTAAAAAAGGAACAACAATGAACAAATGAAAAAGTAAAGTATACACACATATATACAGCTAATTATGAAGACAGTTTATTTTTGGGGGTGTTACCTATTACTAATATTATATTTCTCTGGTCAGAGAATGCATTCTATGATGTTTCTAACATATGAGATTTCCTAAAACTTAAGATGACAAGCATAACGAATTAGACAAAGCCCCAGAAGGAGTTGGTGTTCCTGATGTTTCTATGTGGTCTTAAAAACAGAACTTCTGCAGCTGCTGTCTGCAGCATTCTGTATATACCACATCAATACAGCTGAATGCTGGTGTTATTTCCATTTCGTTATTCTTAAGTTTGTGCTAACAGGTCCTCTGCATCACACTTAAGAAATGTGTGCCAAGCAAGAGGAAAGTCCTTCTGCTTTGAGGAATGAAGCTAGTATCGCATCTTTGGTGTAACACTGGGTTAATTTCTGACATTGGGTTATTTTCTGACTTAATGAGTTTGGAAAATAGTAACTAGTCATGGATTATCCTATTATGATCATCTTAACTCATAATATTGAATTGTATATGTTTATTTATATGTATATAATCACACATATGTGTTTATATAATGTATAAGCATATACATGTGATGACATATATACCTAAATACATATATATTTTACATGTAATGTCATGTACATTTTCAAATAGACAGAAATATATACAGGAATAACGACACATTATGGGGAATATATAAACGGAAAAATCTGAGCAAGAAGAAGAAAAGAACAAAATAACTACTGGAGAAAATCATGTGATAAATTGTTTTAAATTGACTTCAACTGAAATGCTTAATAACAGGTAATGCCTATATTAAATAATAATCTCTAAAAATAGAAAGTGATAGTGGTCTGCCCAAATCACATTGCAAATTTGGAGCTTATTGAAGTCCAAATTTTGTACATTCTTATGTTTAAAGAATGTACAAAAATTCTATGAGAAAATAAAACTCCAAGTAGCAAAAAATGACAATTAATTAATTATTAAATCTTTACAACTAGCAAGTACTTAAAATGGTATATTGCAATGCTAGATGAATTGGCTACCATATAAATTGCCACTAAACATACAAATAAAAGCTTAGACCACCTAGATGTTCATGTATTTATAATGCTTTCACACAGGAATATTGATGTATTAAAAAACAATTACAGAGAGATTTTAAAATGAGAGAGAGATGAGAGATATAGGAAGGAGAGAGGGTAAAGGAATAAAGGAGAAAACAGTTCCTTAAAGAAAATGTCTTGGGAATTCACACAAATTTAATTAATTAATTATGTTTTCTGTGAAGAAACAAATCCAGGGACTCACACATGCCAGTCAAGGACTCTACCACTGCAATAAGATCACACGAGAAGATCAGAAATTTCTACTTATATCAAGTTTCCACCATGATTTTGAAGAAGATGCCTGAAAAGAAATATTTTTTATGGAAATAATATGTGTAACCTGAAATTATTTAACAGAAATTTGAAGATAATTATCCATCCTTGGATAAGTATTAAATAAAGTTGTCTTTCAAAAATATCAGATGATGATGTTCAGGCTCTATCCTGGTGTAAAGTGGTAACCAACCTCTGCCTCAGCCCCTAAGATTAAGAATCCAAGAAAAATATAATGTCTGAAACTATATTAGTTCTATTACTTCATCCATGTACTACATACAACAGAACAATTTTATTCACATTAATATCTTCATTTGTCTTTTCAAATTTAGAAAATGAATTCTTAAATACATGAAAATTTATTTTCTAATTTTAATTGAAATACCTTACTAAGATATTTCATGTTTTATCATTATATGTGTATGCTTTTCATATGCATTATGTGACTGATTATCATTGTTTATAAAACTAATGTGATTACAGTTGTTTAGAGCTACAGTGTATTAGAAATTAAAGAGATTCATTCTTCATTAATTATTTTCTTAGCAAAAAATGTTCTGTGTAAGTAATACATGTAGTCATAAATATGAGTACTTCTGTCTTTAAATAACCATGCATCATTTATTTGGAAAAGGGGACTAAGCAATAACATAATAAAAATCCAAACAATAAAGACTACAATTAGGTACACATTTCTGGGGGGAAAAATGGTCCTTTAACCCAGAGATGTAGTGAAGAGTCAATCAAAACTGTTTTCAGAGGATGTTGGCTTCTTATCTGTGTTGTTCTTGCTTGCAGAGAATTATGTTAGACACGTGTATTAAGTGTTGAAAGTAGTAGAAATTTATCATCAAATCAGATAAATCAGTCTTCAGAGATGAAACATATTATCTATGGCTTCTAGTCAAATGAGAACATAATGGTTACATTTGATAGATGGGAAGAGAGGAGGAAATGGGCAAAAGAGATTATATCACAGGGGGTTCTATGTCATTGACAAGTATCTTTATATAGTATACATCTGATAGATGGTCAGTGTAAAAAGCTAAAATCAAAAAAAATCAAGAAAACAACCCAGTTTAAAAATGGGGTACAATACAAAGCAGTGACCTCTCAAAAGATGAAATTCAGATAGAATAATTTCTTAAAGAAAGGTTTAATATCCCCAGGTAAGAGGGAAATGCAAATTAAAAGTACTTTGAGATCTCATCTTCCCTCATTCAGAATAAATTAAACAAATGACAACATATGCTGGTGAAGAAACCAGGAAAGAACACTTATTAATAGCTGGTGGGAGTGCAAACTCATATAGATACTATGGAAATCATTATGAAAATTCCTTGTTAAGCTAGGAATGAATCTACCTCAGAATCCAGCCATACCACTCTTGAGCATGTACCCCGAGATGCTACATCCTACTATAGAGATACTTGATAATCTATGTCCATTGCTGTTGTATTCATAATAGCCAGAATTTGGAAACAGCTTAGATGTCCATAAATAGATGAATGGATAATGAAAATGTACATATACACAATGGAATATTATTCACTTGTTGAGAAAAATAAAATAATGAAAATTTCAGGTAAAAAGATGGAATTAGAAAAAAATTATCCCCAGTGAGGTTATCTAAACCCCCAAATTCTAAATGTTGTATGAGGATGTTAGCTTTTAAGCTTTTGGTGCATGTGCTACAATCTGGATAACCCCAGAGGTTCAGTACCAGCAGATATGAGAGACTCTTCCAAGAAAGAGAAATAGAATATAATAAACTTATGGAAAGAAAAAGGAAAAACTAGAAGAGAAGAATTAAATTGGAAGGGGGATGGGAGAGAAGTATTTAGGAGGGGATATAGAGAGGAACAAGGAAGGGTAATGGATATTTGAAAATCCTTATGAAAACTACTACTGTAGAAGCTTCCTAAACATATACATATAAAAGGACTCTAAATTGATTCATAATATAATAGGGAAGACAACTCCTTAATTCATTATATTATGCTATACAGTAAAACTTCCAGTGCCAGGCAGGAATAGGTTACTTCTTATTGGGTCTTTGGCCAAGAGAGTCCCATGGAAACCTTGAAATATGGAGGCTTGATAAGGCTATTGGTTACTCTCCACAACCTGATATTAAGGTCCTATTGCTAAATTTAGCATTTACTTATGTAACTGGACATGGAAAAGTTGAGCTGGTGCCTAATTAGAGGCTTCATCCCTAATGACACTCATGGTGCTGGATGGTACTTTGTACACTACCAGAGGAGAAAGGCAAACACTAATAACACTCAACTACAAATCCTGAGGCTTACAACATTAACCTCCCTGCAAAATACTCTGGTATAATAGGGGAACAAATGTTATGGGAATAACCAACTAATTATTAAACTGAATTTAAGTACCATTCTATGAGATAGAACCCATTCCACACACTAGTAAAGCAACCAAGAACATGATACTAGATAGGTCATGGACCTAATGGAAAATCTAATACTATTGTTATGCTAAAGCAACATGGCAATGAAATGACACCTAATGACATATTGCTAAATGCATAGATCATCAGAGATCATCAGTGAAGCTTTTACTTACAGTATATGGAAGTTAATATAGACACCTACCACTAGACAATGTGCAGACAGTGAGAGATTTTGGAGCCCTAAATGGGATCTTTTTCAAGCTTCCCCTCAAAGCTTAAAATTTTACCTAGGTGTGGAGGTAGAAATATTGTAAAACAGTATTGATAGATGACTCCAAGGAAACTGTTTTATAAACACAATAGGACTGCTACACATGTGTTTGTATAGAAACTTTGGCAGCAGACGCAGGGCCAGTACAGGTTAAAAAAAACAAATACGCTCAGCAAAGAGACATGAATGTGTACACAAAATCCCACCCATAGATAAGAAGTCATTTGTAATTGCTATGTTCTCAGAAAGGGAAAATTTGCTTTCCACAATACAGTGTCACTGGGTGTGCCAACAAAATTCCATGGCAGGTCCCATGCAGAAGAGAGGTTGGCCAACACAAAGCAAACTCCATGTTTTGGTAGATGTTTTGTCTTTTTGCTTGTTTGTTTTGATTTTTGTTTTTGTGGTTTTGTGTGTTTTTTTCTGAAAGAAAGACAGATAGAACATAAAGTTAAATATGTAGGGAAGTAGGGAGGATTAAGAAGGAGTTAGGGGAAGAGAAAACATTATAAAACTATATTGTATAAAATTTAAAAAAAATTATAAAGAAAAATGTTTACATGTTAATATGTATGATTTTTTTGTGTGCCATGATCTGCCAAATTTATAGTTCTTTAAATAAGCTGTACTTCCAAATATTTTGAGTCATCACATATCTTCTCCCCAAAATCAAGCCAGGACTCCCCTAAAAACTATCTATCTATCTATCTATCTATCTATCTATCTATCTATCTATCTACATCTCTCTCTTTTCCTCTAACATTTGGTGTTAATATTATCTACCTGAATTTGTTCTTCTATTATAAGACTTAATAGCAGGACAGAAGACCCCTGCTTGTCCAGAGGCCACACCAGCCACCAGAACTCAAGGTAGGCCACCTGCTCAGAGACTAACCACTCTCTCAGGACCTGTTAGAATTTCACCTGACTTCTCAATAGAGATTCTAAGAGCCAGGAGAGCCTGGAGAGATGTCTCTCAGACTCTAGAAAACCACAGATGCCAGCCCAGACTATTATACACAGAAAATTTGAATCACCATAGATGGAGAAAACAAGATATTCCATAATAAAGTCAGATTTAAAAATACCTATCCACAAATCCAGCCCTATAAAAGGTACCAGAAAGAAAAGTCCAACACAAAGAGGTTAACTACATGCATAAAATCACAGAAAATAAATAATCTTATACCAGCAAAGTCAAATGAATGGAAGAACACACACACACACACACACACACACACACATACACACACACACACACACACACCATTACCACCATCACTAATACCTCCAACACCAAAAGCAAAAACAAACAAAAAAACAAGAATTAATAATAATTTATCATTAATAACTTTCAATGTCAATGGGCTCAATTCTTTAATAAAAAAGAAACAGACTAACAGAATGGAAGCAAAAATAGGATCCATCCTTCTGATGCATACAAGAAACACACCTCAACATCAAAGATAGACATTATCTCAGAGTAAAGTATTGAGAAAATATTTTCTAAGCAATGGCACCTAGGACGCAAGCTGTTTTACCCATTCTAATATTTAACAAAGTAGATTTCAAAGCAAAATTAATTAAAAGAGACAGGGTAGGACACTCCATACTTTTCAAAGGAAAAATCTACTCAGATGATCGTTCAATTCTTACAATCTATGCCCCAATTGCAAGGACACCCACCTTTGTGAAAGCAACATTACTAAAGCTTAAATAACACATAGAACCTTACACATTGATATTGGGAAGCTTCAATACCCCTCTCTCAACAATGGACAGGTCATCTAGCCAAAAACTAAAAGAAAAATGCTGTAATAAACAGATGTTAGAAACCAAATGCACAGAACAGATAACTACAAAACATTTTATCCAAACTCAAAATAATATACCTTCTTCTCTGCACCTCATAGGACTTTCTCCAAAACTGATCACATACTGGGTCACAAAACAAGTCTCAATAGACACAAAAAAATTAAATAATTCCCTGCATCTAATCAGACCACCATGGATTAAAGCTGGATTTCAACAATGGAAATAACAGAAAACCTACAAAGTCATGAAAAGTGAACAACTTTCTAATGAATGGAAAATGAATCAAAACAATAACAAAGAAAGAAATTAAAGACTTTCTAGAATTCAATGAAAATGAACGTAAAACATACCCAAAGTTATTGGACACAATGAAAGTGGTGCTAAGAGGAAAATTTCAAAGCACTAAGTGCTTACATAGAAATAATTGGAGAAAATTTTTTGGTTTTGTTGTTTTAGAGACAGGGTTTTTCTGTTTAGCTTTGGAACCTATTCTAGAACTCACTTTGTAGACCAGAGTGGCCTTGAATTCATAGAGATTCACCTGCCTCTGCCTCCTTAATGCTGGGATTAAAGGCATGTGCCATCACGACCTGGCAATTGTAGAGGTTTTATACTAGAAACTTAGTACCACACCTGAAAGCTCTAGAACCAGAAGAAGTAAGCATACCCAAGAGGAGTAGAAGGCAGGAAATAATCAAATTGAGGGCTAAAATTAATAAAATATCAACAAAGGGAACAATTCAAATAATCAAAGGAGCAAACAGTTGGTTCTTTGAGTAAATTAAGATGATAGACAAATCCTTATCTAAACTAAATAAAAGATTCAGAGACAATATCCTTTTTAACAAAATCAGGAATGAAATGGAGGTCATAACAACATACAGCACATACCATTTACCAAAGTTAAGTCAAGATTTACTAAACAATCAAAATATACCTATAATCTCTTAGGAAATAGAAGTAGTCATTAATAGTCTCGCAAGAACAACAACAAAAATCTAGGGCCAGATAGTTTTAGCACATAATTTTATCAGACTTTGAAAGAAGAGCTAATGCCTATACTCCCCAAAGTATTTCACAAAATAGAAACAGAAGGAACATGGCCAAATTCATTTCATGAGGCCATAGTGATGATGATACTCAAACCATACAAAGATTCAAAAAAGAAAAAGAATAACAAGCCTCATGAACATTGGTGCAAAAATACTCTGTAAAACACTCACAAACTGAATGCAAAGACATACCCACCATGATCATGTATGCTTCATCCAAGATATGTAGAGATGGTTCAACATACAAAAAAATTGTCAATGTAATCTACTGTATAAACAAACTGAAAGGGGAAAAAATCTGATCATCTCATTAGATGCAGAAAAAGCATTTGACAAGATCCAACACCCCTTCATGAAAAAAGTCTCAGAGAGATACAAAGACATACCTAAGCACAATAAAGGCAATTTACAGCAAGCCAATAGCCAACATCAAATTAAACAGGGAGAAATTCAAAGCAATTCCACTAAAATCAGGACTAAGACAAGGCTGTCCACTCTCTCCATATCTATTCAATATAGCACGTGAAGGTCTAGAAGAGCAATAAGACAACTAAAGGAGATCAAGAGATATACATTGAAAATGAAGAAGTAAAAGCATCACTATTCACAGATGATATGATAGAAAACATAAAAACCCCCAAAATTCTGCCAAGAGACTCCTGCAGCTAATAAACACCTTCTGTGAAAAGGGTTGGATACAAGATTACCTCAAAAACCTCAGGAGCCCGGTTATATACAAAGGGAAATTGGGCTGAGAAAGAAATCAGGGAAGCAACACCCTTCACAATAGTTCCAAATAATATAAAATATCTTGAGGCAACTCTAACCAAGCATGTGAAAGTCTTGTATAATAATAACTTCAAGTTTTTCAAGAAAGAAATTGAAGAAGATATCAGAAAACAGAAAGATCTTCCATGAGTAGGATTTACATAGTAAAAATGACAATCTTACTCAAAGCAATTTATAGATTCACTGCTATCCCCATCAAAATCCCAATACAATTCTTTATGGACCTTGAAAGAACAATACTCAACTTAATATAGAAAAACAAAAACAAAAACAAACAAACAAAAACCTAGGATAACTAATACAATCCTGTACCATAAAAGAACTTCTGGAGGTATCACTATCCCAAATTTCAAGGTGTACTATAGAGCTATAGTAATAAAATACACATGGTATTGGCATTAAAATAGATTTATTAATGGAATTGAATCAAAGACCCAGAGGTAAATCCACACACCTATGGACATCTTATTTTTTTTTAGATAAAATTGTATTAAAAGCTGGAAATATACAATGGAAAAAAGAAAGCATCTTCAACAGATGGTGCTGGTCTAACTGGATATCAATATGCAGAACTCAAATAGAACCATATCTATCACCCTGCATAAAAATGAAGTCTAAGTGCATCAAAGACCTGAACATAAAACCAGATACAATGAACCTGACAGAAGAGAAACCTTGAAAAATATCACTGAATGCATTGTAATAAGAGCCAACTTTCTAAATAGTATATTAATAACATAGGCACTATGATCAACAAGTAATAAACGGGACCTTATGAAGCTGAAAGCTTTGGTAAGGCAAAGGATACCTAAATTGGACAAAACAGGAGTGTTCAGAATGGGAAATGATTTTATCAACTCAACATCTGAAAGAGAGTTAATATCCAAAACATACAAAGAACTCAAGAAACTAGACATCAAGAAATCAAATAATAAAATTTAAAAATGAAGTAATATATATTACTTATATATAAACAGAATTCTCAACAGAGGAATTTCAAATTGGCAAGAAACACTTAAAGAAAGGTTCAGTGAATACCTTAACTATCATCACACAACTTTTCTCCAATGACTGATGGAAACAGATGCAGAGATCCATAGCCAAACACCAGGCAGAGCTCCAGGGGTCCAGTCAAAGAGAGAAAAGAGAGATTCTATGAGCAAGTGCATCAAGATCATGATGGGGAAACCTGCAGAGATGACCAAAGCAAACTAGCGGGAACTCATGAAAGTTACATCAAAAGCTGTGGAGCCTGCATGGATCTGGACTAGGCCCTCTGCATGGCGAGACAGTTGTATAGCTTGATCTGCTTGGGGCGCCCCCTGGTGGTAGGATCAGAATCCATTCCTGGTGCATGAGTGGGCTTTTTGGAGCCCACTACCTATGATGGGACACCTTGTGCAGCCTTGGTGCAGGGAGAGGGGCTTAGACTTGCCTCTACTGGATGTGCCTCCATGGGGGAGGCCTTGCCTTCTTGTGGGGGGAGATGGGAGGTGAGTTGGGAGGGGGAGGCTGGGGGCAGGAAGAGGGAAAGGGGGATCTTTGGTGTGTAAAATGAATGGAACAATTTTCTTAATTAAATAAACAAATAAATAAATTTTTGCTCTGTTCGAAGCAAAAAAGTAAATAAATAAAAATAACTTTGTTCACAGTAAAAAAAAGAAATGTTGAAATTCTTAGTCACCAGTGAAAGGCAAATCAAAACAACTCTGAGATTCCATCTTACACCTATCAGAATGGCTGAGATCAAAAACACAAGTGGCAGGTCATGCTGGAGAGGAAGTGGAGAAAGGGGGATACTCCCACATTGCTGATGGGAGTGCGGACTTGTACAGCCACTTTGGAAATCAATATAGCAGTATCTCAGAAAATTAGGAATCTATCTACTTCAAGATCCAGCTATACTACTCTTGGGCTTAATCCCAAAGGATGTTCTATCCTACCAGGAGGACACTGTCTCAACTGTGTTCATAGAAGCTTCACTGGTAACATCCAGTAATTGGAAATGACAAAGATGTTGCTCAACTGAAGAATGGATGAAGAAAATGTGGTACATTTAAACAATGGATTATTACTCAGTTGTTAAGATGATAACATAATGAAATTTTCAGGCAAATGGATAGAACTAGAAAAAAATAATCCTGGGTGAGGTAACCCAGACCCAGAAACATAAACATGGTATATACTCACTTATAAGCGGATATTAGCTATAAGTAAAACATAATCGTGCTAGTATCCACAGACCCAGAGAGGCTAATAACAAGGATGAACAAGGGAGAACACGAGGAGGGCTGAAGGGGGGATATATGTATCTCCCTGAAAAGGGGAAAAAGAATAGACTTCGTGGTGGACTGGAGGTGGGTGGGAATAGGAACAGGTGGAATCATATCAGAAGGAGGGAGAGACAGAGGGAGAGAGTACATACTAGATGAGACAGCTGGAATTAGCATACATTTGGTGGGCAATGTGGACACCTGGTACAGTAGAAACTCCCAGGATTCTGGAAGGGTGACCCTAGTCTGAATATAGTCTGTAACAAGACCAATTTCAGTGATGGGACTGGGAAACAAACCCAGCCACAAAACCTTCATTCTGCAATCAGTTCTGCCTACAAGATATGCTAGGGCAATGGAGGTTGTTGGAGTAGCCAACCAATGACTGTTCTAATTTGAGGTCCATGCCATGAAAGAAAGCTCATACCTGAAACTATGTGGATGAATAGAAATCAGAGGCTGGATAGTTTAGAGATCCAGGATAGAAAAACAATCAATAAAATGACTCTTAATGATATTCTGTGTACTCATAGATCAGTTCCTAGCCCAATAGTCATCAGGGAGGCTTCCTCTGGTAGCTGATGGGACCCTGTGCAGAGACCCACAGCCAAATACTAGGCAGAAAGAGAATTCAATATGGAGATCTCAACTGTGCCCTTCTACTCCAAGCTCAGAGAATCCAGGAGAGTGAGAGGAAGAATTGTAAAAGCCAGAGGGTTCAGGACATCAGGAGAACACAACCCACAGAATCAACTAAGCCAGGCTCTTAGGGGCTCACAGAGACATGGAGTCGCAATCTCAGAGTCTGCAAATATGCTATGATTGTTAGATTGGGGGTTTTGTAGGACTCCTAACAATTGGAGTAGGGGTATCTCTTCATCTTCTCTTGGGATCTTCTTATTTCTACTGGGTTTCTTTGCCCAGCCCTGATAGGAGGGAGTTTGCCAGTCGTGTTGTAATTTATTATGCCATGTTCAGTTGATATTCCTGAGATGTCTCCTCTATTCTGAAGGCAAACAGAGGAAGAGTAGCTCTGGGGGAGAACGGAGGTAAGAGGGACCTGGGGATAAGTGGAGGGAGGGGAAACTGTTCTTGGGATATATTGTATGAGAGAAGAATAAAAATAAAAAAATAATAGCATGCTTTTTCCTGTGTATTATTTAACCACTGATATTCATTCCCACCATTTCTATCATTTGATCAATAGATAGAAAACAGACAGTATTTTTTTCTCAAGAAGAAACACTAGGTATATAGTTAATTTCATAGCAAATACTCTGTATGTTCAGCAGAAAGTGGAAAGCTTTCTTACATGGAGCTTTCCCTGTGAAGATGCAAAACTAATTTGTTTGAGTTGGGGGGGGTGGAAAAAATCGTAAATCTCATTCAGATTCAGTGATGAGTGAGTCTGAGAGGCTGCTGACAGACTGTCTTGATCCCTGAGTAAAGCTAGCATGCCTGGTGACATTAGTCTCGCAGTTGCGAAACCAAATGTTCCAACCAACTCAAGCAACTTTGCCCATCTGTCTGCCTTGTAAGCTAGCTTCCTCACAGAGCTGCCACTGAGATGCTAAACGACTGGGAGTTTCCTTCATGCCTGTCTTTCAATATTAACCTTTAGGCCATCAAATTGCCTCAGCGTAGTACCATACAATTCCTCCTTAGCTTATTACATTGCTCAAGTTATTCATCATGAAGTAAAAACAAACAATCATATTTAAACCTTCACCATATCTTTAGTGTAGTATAAAGAGGGAGTCAGCACTAGCTTTGGAAGTTATTGGAACGTGTTGCCTATTATTTCTCAATAAGGCATGGCCTTACCCAAAGAAAGAACTAAAGTTTCCTGCAAATGATTATAGCACCTAAGTCAGGGTGAGGATAAAGAATACTTTTCTGGGTCATTAAGAGGGTTTAATTGGGTAAAATGAGTTTCTCTGAAAGTCTCTTAAGCTGAGTCTGATCCCCAGAACTCAGAATTCACATGATAGAAGGAGAGAACCAACTAAGGGAAGTTGTCCTCTGTCATCTACATATGTGTCATGGCATGCACAATCCTGCCTTTACTTACACAAACATATCCACATGCACATACACAAAAACGTTTCTCAATTTTTTTATCAGCTTAGAATCAGATGGGCTGTGACTACAAGTACAACTGTCCCATCCTGGTTTGTGACATCAGTGTGGAAAACCTTGTTTGGAATTAAAAATCCCATGCCTCTGAAAAACATGTACTGAAGTGGTAATCACCAAGAGGACATATTTAGAGATAGAGACTATAGAATCAATTAAGTTTAGATGAATTCATAAGGATTGGATCCTGATCTGGTAAGACTGACTTTCTTAGTCATACAGAAAGATGTACCTGGAATTTCTCCTTCCTCAGATGAACAGGAGAAAGTGCACACTGATTGACTAATACACTGAAGAATACCAAAAACCAACCCCAAGACCACCTAGAAATGGAGTCACAGTGTTTCATAAAGGCAGCCGAAGCAGTTTAACATAGATCTATCCAGTAATGTACGGGGGAAACTTAAACTGTGCATGTGCATGCTCTCCTGTTTTTGTATGTGAATGTGCATGTCCATGTATATTCAGGTGCATGTTTGTGTAGTGTCCAGAATAAACTGAGGGTACTGTTACTCAAGTAAAATATATGAATTTCTCCTTTAACAGTTTTTTTTTATACTTTTCCATTTTCATAAGCTCTACCACAAACACAAGCAAGTGTAAGCAAGACAACAGATGGGAAGATTAGGATGTGCTTTTTTGTGCAAAACGGACAGACTTAATTCGGGGGTGCTTTTGTTGTTCCCTTGTCTTAAAACATTTCTGTAGACAAAGGGCTGGGACTTTTCAGATGATTTCAGGGTCAGGAAAGAGACTAATTTATACTAATTTTTAAATTTTATTTCTCCCCACTGATACCAGACACTCACTTGTATTGCTTGTGTGATGTTGTACTAAACTAAATCCCATTCTTTAGATGTAAATGTTACTTTGAGCTTTTTTCATATTGTAGTTGTTTCTTTATATATTCCATTTTTCCACTTCCAAGCAAAACTGGGTATGTTTGAAAGAGGAGAAATGATTATAAGGCTTTACACATAAACCACGGCCTCTGTGTTTATAATTAAAGTCCTACACACTGGTAAAAATGCACAGACATGTATTTGCTTAAAAGGTGTCACATCCTCAGAAGTGTAATATGGGCAAGTCAGCTATTAGGTTGTCAGGAAATCTCTGTGTACTATGTATCCCATTGCTACAGATTGGCATGGCTGTTCACATGCTCTGGGTGTGTCTTTCCTGTTTCAGAATCAGTATAAGATGGTGGGAGGCTCGGTACCTAGCTTAGTGCAGGCCAGGAAGGACTGGTGCTTCCTGATCACTGTGTCTGTTTTTCTGTTTTCTGGTTGGATGCCAAGATTTTATGTGTGGTATTCGCATGTGAGAGTATCTTTATTTGATCATTTGAGCCTAGAGACATCAGTAGCTGTGAAATACATCAATTATTTGCTAGTACAAAAGTGAATGGAACTCTTTTTACATTCAAGCAGAAAACGAAAATTTAAGCAACTTGCATATTATACTATTATTGTTGTAATGCCGAAGCAGAATAGAAAAAAAAGAGAAATTTAGACATGGGAAGGAGAAAAAGCTCCCTCATCCTGGGGTCTGGTTGAAGACTCCTGCCAGTTGAGAATTGGTAATTCCAACAAAGTAACTGCTTTGCTATTATGGGTTCAGATTTTCCATTTTTGCAAAAGCCTATAACTATAGGTCAGGAGAATGGAGATAGATGGATTCCTGAACCAGAGAACTCAAGCTGCAGTGAGAGACGATGTCTCAAAAAAAGAAAGAAAAACAAGAAAAATTATAGAGGAATATGCCCAACTTCAACCTTTGGATGCCACACACGTCTACACAGACAATCACTTACCACATGCTCACATATATGTAGCCACCTACGGTAACACAGGTGAACATAACAAGCACCTCCCCTCCCACACACCCCCACACACTCCAATACAATTAAGGACATTTATGCTAACTTTTCTCTCTTTCCAGATGAAACCTGCAATCATCTAACAATCTCACCAGAAAATCCTACATTAAAGGGCATAGCCTCTTGCCATGTTGCTAACATAATGCCTCCTGATTTTATCACATTACAATTTCATCCAAGTCACCTCCAGAGCCCTCTGATAATCTCATTGTCAAAAGGAAGAAAATGTTTCCTAGCAGCCCTAATTCAAATGTACCCTGAGAGTCACTACAATGGTGTCTATATGCTGTTAAGACACTTAGATGAGATGCCTACATTTGCATGTATGTAAAATAAATTGCTAAATGGTCTTATTAATAAAAAAACAAACAAACTAACAACAACAACAACAACAACAACAACAACAACAACAACAAACAGAGCCAGATAATGGGATAAAACCCGGGAGATCAGAGGAATAGACAAGCCACAGCCAACTTCACCTTACCAACTCCTCAGCTTCCAAAGAGATCTACTTCCTGTATATCCAGGCCCATATGCCTTTCCATCCCTGCTATCTCACTTCCTCTCTCCCCACAGCTGCATCACTTCCTCTTTCTTCCCAGCTCTGTCACTTCTTGACTGTCTGTTCAGACCTCCAGACCCTCATGGTAAACTAGTGTTGGAATTTAAGGCGTGTGCCACAACGCCTGGCTCTGTTCCCAGTGTGGCCTTGAACTCACAGAGATCCAGATAAATCTCTGCCTCCAAATGCTAGGATTAAAGGTGTATGCTACCACTGCCTGACATCTATGTTTAATATAGTGGCTGGCTTTTTCTTCTGATCCTTAGATAAGCTTTATTTGGCTGAAAAATATATTAGGGGACACAATGTATAACCACACATGTATAATTTATTCTTTCTGAAATCCATAACTTTGTGTTTTTAGTAAATTCCAGCTCTGCTTCCTACTCATTCATTCTAAAATGTTCTTCTGTGTGGTGATATCATGTTCCCCAAAATATATTGTGCACCCTAATAAATTTATCTGGGGTCAGAGAACAGAACAGCCACTAGACAGACATAGAGGCCAGAAAATGGTGGCACTCACACCTTTAATCCTAGCCTTCTGGAGGCAGAGATCCAGCCAGATCTCTGTGAGTTTAAAGCCACACTGGAAACAGCCAGGCATGGTGACTCACGCCTTTAATCCCAGGAAGTGATGGCAGAAAGCAGAAAGGTATAGAAGGTGTGAGGACCAGGAACTAGCTGGTTAAGCTTTTAGGCTTTTAGCAGCAGTTCAGTTGAGATTCATTCTGGATGAGGACTCAAGGCTTCCAGTCTGAGGAAACAGGATCAGCTAAGGAACTGGTGAGGTGAGGTAGCTGTGGCTTGTTCTGCTTTTCTGGTCTTCCAGCATTCACCCCAATACCTGGCCCCAGGCTTGTTTTTACTAATAAGACCTGCTAAGATTCGTGCTACGCTTCTGTGTTGAAGCGAAGGATCTTGTTTAACCTGAGTCAAGGCCCATAAATGACTATGGGAACTCCTCATGCTGCTGAGGCCAAGAGTGTGGTGGGCCAAATTCTCTGCCACTGCTGACATTACAACTCGATTCTTTGAATCAGAAACTTAATTATTGCTCTCATAATAAAATGAGAGAACAACTATCAGCAATACATACTGTGCTGACTTTCATTGAACAAGGAACCTTATCTGCTGAGAATAATGCTAGCCCACAGAATGTGGGAGGATCAGACTGGGAATCTATGCTTCCTGAGAGAATGTTTTGATTAGAATCTCCTCAACTAACTCAGTAGAGCTTGATACAAGTGCCTGTCAGCTGAACTTAATACATCACAAATATTTCACAAGTTCCTATTCCTTCAGTGCATCTGATAGAGCCTCTGATTGACGGTAGTTAATTCCTGCTACCGTGCCCACAGCCAGACCTATCTCCTCTCCTTCACTGTGTTCTCTTCTTTCCTCATAAGTAAAACTTGGGAATGCCAATAAAAATGCCATTTTCCCCTGTGGAAAAGCAATGAGCAACCTTGCAAAAATTACCAAAGCCAGCACTGGAAAAAAACTCAGAATTAACTAGAGGCTTGCCATATTGGTTTAAGAAAAGTTGCCAAATTGTAGAAATAAGGGTAGTTTTAAAATAATTTATCCTAAATTTATGTATATATTATTTATTTACTTATTTTGTATGTGTGTGTGTGTGTGTGTGTGTGTGTGTATGCCTGAGTACATTCATGTGCATGCTATGCTCTGCTTGCTAAAGTCACACAATTCTCAGGAGTTGGTTCTTTTCCTTATACTATTTAGGCTCTGAAGATGGAATTCAAGTAGTCAGATTTGGAAGCAAGCACATTTACTACTGCACAGTGAGTCATCTACCTAACCCAGAAGAGCAATTTTGTGGTATTTGTTTTTCCCTCTTCCTATCTCTCTTTTAAGCTCTGGGATAGTCTAGCACACCGGTAACCCCTTTCCTAGGGGTTTCACTGGAAAATAATTGAGGAATACAAAAGTTGTTATCTGTGACCTCTCTAGGCACAAGCATCCAAGGACACGTACACTTCATTAGCAAGAACACAAATGCACACACACATATACACACAAACACACACACACACACATACGAACACATATGCACATAGAGAGAGACAGAGAGACAAAGAGTATGTTTTTTGGTCAAGTAAATATTAAGATAATTAAAGAGAAATTCTCCGGGCGGTGGTGGCGCACGCGTTTAATCCCCAGCACTCAGGAGGCAGAGGCAGGCGGATCTCTGTGATTTCGAGGCCAGCCTGGGCTACCAAGTGAGTTTCAGGAAAGGTGCAAAGCTACACAGTGAAACCCTGTCTTGAAAAATAACACAAAACAAAACAAAAAAAATAAATAAATAAATAAAGAGAAATCCAAGGTACACATATGATATGTCAACATTGCAACTATGCTGAGTAGTCACTGAACAGAGAGCAGTAACCATTCATGGCAGGGCTTCTCAACCTCCTAAAACTGTGACTCTTTAAAATTCCTCAAGTTGTAGGGGCCCCCAACTGTAAAATTATTTTCATTGCTACTTCATAACTTCAATTTTTCTGCTATTATGAATCATAATGTAAATATCTTCCAATGGCTTTAGGTAACCCCAGTGAATGGATCATTCTACCAACCAAAGAGATTTTGATCCACAGGTTGAAAAACACTGATCTATGGGGAGAGGGAAGTCTTTATCTTCATGTTTACTATGCAACATTTATGTCTGTTTTTCAACAAAATTATGAGACATGAAAATGAAAGGAAAACACTAGAAGGTGCTGCTAATATGCTAGAAGGATAATTGGTAAATATATACAGATTTGGTGCATAAAAACTGCCCATAAGAAAGTCTAGATTGTAAAATAATTATAGGATAGCTTTAAATCAGTTAACTTCGTATGCCCAAAGTAGAATAAACTATGACCAAGGGATGAAAAGAATTATGTGAGTGACAGTTTCTATAAACATTATAAAGAAAACAAAAGAGAAATTCTGGAGCTGGAAAGTACAAAACCAATTAAAAAAACATTCTCTAAAGAGACTCATTCATAAATTTTAACAAGAGGATTAAATAAACTTAAAGATATGCATATCGACAATAAATAGTCTGAAGGACAGAAAGAAAAGAAGATGAAAAATGATCAGAAGAGACTAAATAGATATTTGGGTCACAATCAAATATACATCTACACATGCACCTACAAAGTTATACACACACACATGCACGTGTGTATAGATGTACATTGCCGTATGCATATTCTTATAATTTTGTGTATAAACATACACATTAGATGTTCAAGGAGTGGAAAAAATGGCAAACTTATCTCATTCTGCCTCAAGCCAGGTAAATCAAACAGATCTACAACTAATTATAGTATAAAAAAAGAAAGTTCATATCTTGGAATGAGGGAAAGGGAGAAAGAGAGGCCTGGGAGGGATGGGAGACTTGGAATGTAGGAGGACAGAGCTGATTTCACATGAGCAGCAACTTCTATTGATAGTAACAAGTAATTCCCCTGGGAACCATCTAGACTGAAATCTGGGTGAGGATAGGAGAGGGCATGTTCAAAATACTGACAGAAAAACTGCCTACCAAAGTTTTAGACTTCCTGAGCAATTCTTCACAAAACTTGCGATGCCTCCAGATGAATAAAAACAACAACAAACCACTGGAAAAAAAGCTGGTGTTATGTGAAATGAAGGGATGTTAGACATTAGATTGAACCCTCATGAAGCAATGAACAGCACAACTGAAGAGCAAGCTCATGAGAAAACATTGAGTGAGATACAGAAACTTGTAGAAACATGTCTGTGTAGCTCAGACTCTGCCTGTAGCAGACTCAGTACAACCCTGAATAAAGCTGTAACCAGAAGTTTGAGGTTATACAACTATCAGCTGCAAAACTAAAGGACAGCATCAGGTAGGCCAGGGACATGAATACAAAGTTGAGGTTAAATTAGTATTAATTCAAATAACTGTGTTATAAGTTGATGATCCTCAGGGAGGTTTGATACTAAGGAATTGACTAAATTCTGTAACAATCCTTAGGGATTTTACTGCAATACCTAAGAAGGCAATTAAAACACAGTGAAAGGGGTGAACAAAGAAATGAATTGCTGTGTTAGAAATATCTGCATGATTACCTCATTCAATCCAATCATGACTGTGCTTTGAAACATTTTTAAAGGATCTCTTTGTATTAAATATATGCAACTAGATAAACATATTATTTAGCTGAAACACATTGGTCAAAGGTTGAACAAATCTCACACATGGCATGGGAACAAAGCTAACACTAGTTTTGTGCTCCCTCCATTGTTATAAAATCCATTCCTTTTTATGTCTATTTTTAAACTTGTATTACTTGAAGTCATGTCAATTAAATCTGATATTATACTTCTTGACTTGTAATGATTCACAGTATCTGTCAGTGAAGAGTCCCAAATTAGCTGTATCTCCTGTTCATTTTCAGTTACATTCTGTAAGAGGATGTTGATGTACAGTACAGAATATCCTTGAGATTTTTATGTGAATACATGTATTCATGTGTGTATGTGCAGGTGTCTGGACTCATGTAAATGAGAACCACAAGTCAATATTGGGTATCTTCATCTACTGCTGTCCACTTGATCTTGGAGCTAACCGATTCTGCAAGACTTGATGCTCAGAAGGCCCAGGGACCTACCTTTCATGCTGGGTTGAGTATTTGGTACTACAGCTATCACTTTGTATGAGTTCTGAGGATCCAAGTGTATGGTGCAAGCACTCTAATTGTTTGAGCCATCTCTCCATTACCCAGAAGCCCTGTTTTGAGGCTTCAGTGAACACAGATATGGAAAGGTGAGTTATGGCAACCACTCTACTGCTTAACTGTAACCATAGGAAATAATATTAGAAACCAAATCAAGATCATCTCACTGCAACTCTCACCTTTGTCAAGACTTTACTTACATTACCAACACAGCCAGATCTTTGAATTATTCATAAAATAGTAAGATTAGTGTTTTATAATCACTTGCATGAGAAATAAATGTCAGAATTTGTATGGGTATAGGTGATGCTGAGGCCCATTTAAAGTCAAGTTATATTCATGTTTCCCCATAGGTCATTTAAAAGTAGTTGAATTTAGCACCCTCAAAATGGTAATTAACCATGCATCCTAATATGATTTATTAATAGGTGTTCAATGTTAAATAACAGCCCTTATCTATGGGGAATTAATTTGAACTCTGGGTCACCAGAAGTGAGGGAGATTCAAAACGGACAATGCTCCAGGAGCTGATGAAATGAGCTGCAATAACTTCACATAAATCAGACTGTTTTAAGTCTTGCGTGTGTTGCCTTTGTGCTTCCCTGAGGGCAGCTGTGTCCACTCCTATGGGAGGCTGGTGGTAAGAGAGCAGTGATTATGTTTTCAATATCCTTGAATGCTCAGATGGGTTTAGGATAAGTTGCATTCCAGTACTTGAGCTGAAAAACAACCTGCTAATGGCTTTGCTTTGTACTGTTTTGCAAGATAAGAGAGTTTTGAAGCCTCTTTCATAGTCAAATCTGTTACAGGGATTTTTCTTATTGGGGAGAAGGTAAATTGTGAGAGAAGCAAATTATTTATGTAACTAGCACAGACATTCTTTTCAAAAATTATTTTATTAAATCTACTTATTTATTTAGTGTCTGTATACCTGCATGTGTTTGCATGTATGTTTGTGGGTGTGTAGGTCATAGCACATGTATGGAGGCCAGAAAACAGCTTGCAGGAGTTGATTCTTTCTATCTTGTGGGTATTGGGGATTGAATTCACGTTATCATGCTTATACAACAAGTACCCTTACCTCCTAGGCCGTCTCGAAGGCCTAAGCTATTTTGTATCCTTAGCTTTATACCTTGTGGTACTGGGGATTAAACCCAGAGTCTCATGTATCACAGGCAAACCCTCTACCATTGAGCAATCCCCGGGCCTCAACATATTTGTAATGCAAATTTTTGCACAAGTTTGAGTATCAATGAGGTATCCCCACTAAATGTTTAGGGTTGACCAATGGAGGAAATTGTTAGGATATAGATTCTTACAGGATACAGATTCTTGCATTCAGCAAAGCAGCTGACACCAATGACATCAACGATAATAATCAACTGAACCTTTTGTCTTTTAAAATTCAAGTTCATTTTATTAGCATATGAAGTGTTGGGTTTCATCGTATCATTTCTCTAGCATAAGTTGTGCAGCTCCCTCCCCTACTTTTCTCTCTCATTCACTCGTCATATCCTTCCACCCCCACTACATCTGGCTCTATGTCCCACTCTTCTCAATGCCTTCTCCCTCCTCATGCCCACCCACTTTTGGTTGCATGACTGACATTGTTCTGGAAAGTCTGAAGAATGATCTATGATGGAAGTACTCTAAGTACGTAGCAAGCAAAAGTAAAGGAAGAACAAGGAACAGCTAAATAGATACCACAGATAGAACATAAAACATCATCAAATAAACTACTTATAACATCTGGCAAAGGCAGGAGCAAGCGAAAGCAGCAACAGCAATTGGACACTTAGAATATTCAGCAGAATTGACTGTGGAAAAAGCAGTCATATTGGAGTTCCCAATTACAAGTCTCTCCATTGATGAGCTTCCAACTTCCTGTTCCCGTGGCAGGCCTTTTTATATCACAAGATAAAAAATTGTGGTCTTTATTGGAAATGGTTTACTTTCTAATTCTCAAGGACATCATGATAGCTGTTGGCTGTCTTTCTGTTTCCTCCTTGTAGAGCCTAGGAGAGAACTTGAACAAGAACGGGGATGTGGATGGAGTGTGGAGTTGATAGGACATTTAACACAAGTATGCTTAAGTCTGAGAAAAGAGAGTGCTTTCTCCATCTCAGAGCTGATTTATAACATCCTCAGAGAGCATGTGACAATTTATTAATATAGTGTATATTACAGACTGACACTTGCAGAAACACCCAGACACATGTATATGTAAACATTTAGTGCTAGAATCCACACGTGAGAACAAGAGGGTCCAGTTTTTCTGAGTCTGGCTAACCTCTCATAAAGTTTTTTCAAGATCCATCATCCACTTTTTTGAATGATTCATAATTTCCTTTTTTATTATGTCTTAATGAAACTCTACTACTCAGCATCCCCTCGTGCCCCCTTTGTCAGCCCTACGTGGACATCCTTATTCTTGGAATTCAGAATTACGCATGGTGGTTCTTCTTGTTGATCTAAGGAGCTGTGCCATTTGACATTCTGTTTACTTTTTGTCGCCTCAATTAGGTGCCACCTAGCACCTGGAATGGAATTTACTGATAATTAAAGTTTCAGTTGGTAACTGAATGGTGCCCTGTAATGAGTATTTAGAAACTGCTTTAGGTAAAAAGCACTGATTCTGTCTGGAGAGATGGCTCAGCGGTGAAAGTCTGGGCTCACAACCAAAATAAATAAATAAATAAATAAATAAATAAATAAATAAATAAATAAATAAATAAATAAATAAATAAATAAAAAGTAAACAAAAATACTGACTCCTCACTGTGCCTACAGAGTAAAAGCCTTTCATCTGTGCCTTCTTTTTGTCCACAGGCTGAACTCAAACTCACTATGTAGGTAAGGATCACCTTGGACTTCTGATCCTTCTGTCTACATTTTCCAAGGGCTTGGCAGACAGGTGTCCACTACTGTGAGGGGTTCATGTGGTGCTGTGATTAAACTAAGGGTTTTGTTCACATTAGACAAGGACATTTTCTACAGAGATGCATCATTCCTCCTTATTCTATCTCCTTTGCTTTGGGCTGTGTTCCACTTAATAATACAGATTGTCATGATAACCTCTTGAGCAGTATATCACTAAAACCCTGGAATTCCTACCCTATTTGTCCCTTTTCAAGGTTGAGTGCTCTAGGAGTAACTGTGGCATCCTATTGCCTGCAAGCTCTTACGACAAATTCCACAAAGACACCAGTGTTTTTTGTAAGCTTTCTGTCAACTTGGATTTTGGGAACATGGAGTGCCACAGATATACCACCCTAGGATGAAATGTCCCACAGATACAATTATCTTTCTATAGGGAACTGATTGTTTCGTTCATCAATATCGACTTCAGAGCCATCTTGTAGAGCCACTAAAGAAAATCAACACTGTCTAATCACACATACCTCCTCCCCTGTTTCTTTCTTCACCTAAACATAACATATATGTCAAAACACTAAGGATGAGAAATGCTGACTTTCTAGTTTTTCAAAGTGAGTTTTAAATTAAAATTCTTTCCTTCCTTTTCACTTGTATGTTTCCTGCTTTCTTTGGGGTATGAGGATCTAAGACAGTGGTTTTCACCTTCCTAATGCTGAGATCCTTTAATACAATTCTTCATGCTGTTGTGACCCCCAGCCATAAAATTATTTTTGTTGCTAATTCATAACTGTAATTTTTAAAATTTTATTTTACAATATAATTTAATTCTACATATCAACCGCGGGTTCCCTTGTTCTCCCCCCTCCCGCACTGCTCCCCTTCCCCCCAGCACACACCCCATTCCCATCTCCTCCAGGGCAAAGACTCCACCGAGGATTGAGATCAACCTGGTAGACTCAGTCCAAGCAGATCCAGTCCCCTTCTCCCAGGCTGAGCCAAACATCCCTGCATAAGCCCTAGGTTTCAAACAGCCAACTCATGCACTGAGCACAGGACCCAGTCCCACTGCCTGGATGCCTCCCAAACAGATCAAGCCAATCAACTGTCTCACCTATTCAGAGGGCCTGATCCAGTTGAGGGTCACTCAGCCATTGGTTCATAGTTCATGTGTTTCCATTCTTTGGCTATTTGTTCCTGTGCTTTTTCCAATCTTGGTCTCAACAATTTTTGCTCATACAAACCCTCCTCTTTCTCGCCAATTGGACTCCCAGAGCTCCACCCGGGGCCTCGCCGTGGATCTCTGCATCCAGTTCCCTCAGTCATTGGATGGGGTTTCTAGCACGACATTTGGGTGTTTGGCCATCCTATCACCAGAGTAGGTCAGTTCGGGCTGTCTCTCGACCATTGCCAGCAATCTATTGTGGGGGCATCTTTGTGGATTTCTGTGGGCCTCTCTAGCACTTTGCTTCTTCCTATTCTCATGTGGTCTTCATTTACCATGGTCTCCTATTCCTTGTTCTCCCTCTCTGTTCTTGATCCAGCTGGGATCTCCCACTCCCCCAAGCTCTCTTTCCCTCGACCCTCGCCCTTCATTACCCCCACTCACGTCCAGGCTGTTCATGTAGATCTCATCCATTCCTCCATCATTGGGCGATCCCCGTGTCTTTCTTGGGGTCCTGTTTTCCAGGTAGCCTCCCTGGTGTGCTACTCATAACTGTAATTTTGATACTGTTATGAATCATAATGTAAATATTTGTGTTTTCCAATGGTCTTGGGTGACCCCTGTGAAAAGTCATTTGACCCCCATAAAGGGGTCATGACCCACCCACAAGTAGAGAACTACTGACCTAACCAATTAGGACACACCAATTCAGGGAGTCAAACTTATAGCCTAGGATCTGTTTGTGGTCCAATCTGATATATACCCTGGCAGTATATATCCTGACATCTGAGGAAAGGTTCAAGTGGACTCCCCATTTGCAATTTCTAAATTTGAGGGAGGACTGACCCACCCTGGTAATCAAGAACACAGGTTTTTGATGAGAAATGCTGTTTCCTGAAGTTAATTCTGTTCTTTATAAGCTGTATTCTGAGATAGTGACATCAGTGATGTAATCATATTTGTGCTTAAGTTTATTAAGGATTTACTATGCAATATAAACTAATAAGCAAGCCATAGACATACTTCCAATCTCCTTAACAGCCTGCCCTGAAGGAATTACTGCTATCTTTATTACTGTGATAAGAGAAAGGAGGCTTAGCAGTATCAAAAATTTAAATACTCAGCCATGCAACTAATAGTGACATGAGAGAATTCAACCTTTTTTTCTGACCAACTGAGCACACTCCACTAACCTGAGTTCTGTTTTTACTTTATAAGTAAAAAAAAAAAATGTGGATCATTATGCATCCTTGAAAATTCTGTTTTGAACTTGAAATAGTGTGTTCTAAAAAGCAAAGAAATGTTCTACTCTATACAAGAGACTTAGAGAGGGCCAGGAACTTCTAATCTCCCAAACTACAGACTCAAAATGAGATAAAACAGTAAAACAATGGCAGGAGCTGAGATAAAACAGTGATTAAGAGCAGTAAAATGTATCAGATTTTATTGTATGGAGTTAATTTTAGAGTCTTCATGTGTGTATGTATGTGTTCACTCGTGAATTGATGATACAGTATTAGATTAAACAAATAAATCCATTGACCATGGATGTAGCATTAGCAGAGTAGGCATTAGAGTTGCATGTCTGTCTGTTACATATTTATAATAGTATAAAAATATGTTAATGCAGTCACAGAGAGTCAAAAAATCTATAGCACGCATATGTGTTCCCATGCTAGCGCTGGCTTGATGTTGAGTATTTTCCTTGATTGCTCTTTGCTGTATACATCAAGGCAAAGTCCTGCCTTCCCAGAATTGACCAGTTCTGCAGAGGTTTGCTGGCCAGTTTTGCTCTGGGGAACCTTCCGTCTCTGCTGCCCAAGGCCTGGGTGACCAGCCGGGCAGCCATGCTTGCCAACATCTACGTGAGTTCTGAGGATTCCACATTCCGGGCCTCACATTTGCACAGCAAGCGCTTCTCCCACTGAGCAATCTCTAAAGCCCAAGAATCTTATTTTAATACAATTTTATAATTCTTGCTCAAAAAATGAGAAAGTTACCCATGTCATTTGGAATTGTTCCAGTTTAAGATAGCACCCATAGGGGGCAGCGTGTGCAGCCAAGGAACTTACAATAGAATAAACAAGATTTTTGTTGTAACATAATAGTCATTAGAGTTCAGTATCTGCAACAGAATCATAACAGTATGGAAAGACATTTAATACAGACAAAGTAATCCAAAAGGTACATATGAGTTGAGAGGAAATACTTGTCCTAGAAACACTGAGAAAGAGGAGGCATGTACAAATTCTCTCAAGTGGGAGAGCTTTCTACACAATGATCACTTGTGATGGAAGCCATTTCCATAGTGTACTAAGAGTAAAAAATGGCTAGCTCATTTTGGTAATACTGAGAATAGTTGTATGGTATCATTTTCCAACAAGTAAGTTTCAACATCTTTTTATTTGTTTTCCAGTCATTCATTATTTATTTCTCTAGCTAGCCAATCAAAGTATCCTGTTTTGTTTCACAGAGTTCAGAGGTCATCTATTAACCACTTGCCAGCTCAGCAGCATTAGCATCCGGTCCAAGGATTCTAGAGACACTATGTGCTAGAACATCTTTCACTTAATGGTGGCATGCAGATCTGAAATTGCCAGCATGGGCTTATCTTCTTCCCTCAGAGCTGAGCCAGAAAATAAGTATAGCTACTCTGATGGAGAATAGAGGGATGTCTCAGTTGGTATGATCACTTGCTTCACAAGCATGAGGACCTGAGTTGAAGCCCGAGTACTGACATAAAAACTTTAGAGTGGCTGCCTGCATGCCTGTAACACCAGTGTTATGTGGAGCAGAGTCAGGAAAATTGCTGGGGCTTTCTGGTTACAAGACTACTTCCAGGTTCACTGAGTGACACTATCTCAAGGGAATGCATCAGAAAACCATAGGGTGGGACACAGAACCACACAATACACTCCTGTGACCTTTGTGATTACTTATGGGTGCACACCTGTATACACACTGTACACCCCTCCACACACACTCTCTTTTTTTTATTTTATTTATTTATTTATTTATTTATTTTGGTTTTTTCGAGATAGGGTTTCTCTGTGTTGCTTTGCACCTTTCCTGGATCTCACTTGGTAGCCCAACCTGGCCTCGAACTCACAGAGATCCGCCTGCCTCTGCCTCCCGAGTGCTGGGATTAAAGGCGTGTGCCACCACCACCGGGCTCACACACACACTCTTACACACACATTCACAGAGTGAACTATGGGAGGAGGCTGGCCAACATTAAGCCATGCTGAGACACTGAGCAAGCGGTTGTGAGACCTGAGGAAACTGAGCTGATGGAGAGTTCTCTGACTTTGTTCTGCTGCTAGCACAGCAAATGTATTTAGCTAACTTAGAGAAACTTAGCTTTACATCCATTGTGCCTAAAGCCTTTATGCTGAAGGTGGAGGGCTAGTAGTATCCATTTTATCATCGGAGCTTAAGGAGGTCCTGTTAATTCAAATAGACAAGGATTGGTGATGGACTTGATGGGCTTGTATTTCAGTTAAATGAGAAAGATTTCTGACCAATGGGTGTGTTCAAAGATTCATTCACATCCAAATGATGCGCATTCATAAACTATGCATTCTCTCTCTGCCTCTGAGACTGTAACTCCCCTTTTTTAACTTATAAATTATGGATCTCAGCAAGGAGAGGTGTCTTGACCTGCTGTTTCCTTCGATGCTTCACCACTTCATGAGATGCACACAAATTTCCTTTTCCTGTCACTGAAAATTTGACTATACACTACATTGAGAGAAACTGCTTTCTTTTTTGTCCTTCTTCACCCATAGCTGTTGACTTGAGTCCCAGGCTTCAGCACTGATGGTCAGTGTGGTTTGGAGGGTGCCCATTTGCACCACTGTGTGCTCTCAGTTCACTGGGAGGGGCGAGTCTTTAAAAAGGTACATTCCTACCCTTGCTCTCAAGTGAGTGCAGGTCAATAACAGAACTACTGCAAAGGGCACAGGTATGAGACAAGCCCAGTGCAGGATGGTCAGTTATGGGAGGACAGAAGGGGAGTCATTCTGAATTCTTCATGTGTATGCATGTGTGTGAGTGGTCATGTATGTGAATGTATGGTATATTTTTAGATGTTCACATGTGTGGAAGTATTCAAGTGCATGTATGTGCATGTACAGATCACAGGTCAACTTCACGTAGCTTTCTCCATCACTCTCTATGTTAATTTTTGAGACAAAATTTCCCACTGTTCCTAGAATTTGCTGACTGGGGTAAGTTGACTTGCCAGCAAGCTTCCGAGATCCATACATCTCTACATCCCCAGAACTGGAATTACAGGCTACATCTGAGTTTTTATGTGGAAGTTGAAATCAGGTCTTTCTGCTTTGGTGAAAACTACTTTACAAACTGTTATATACCAGATGAAGCTGTGTCAATCACAATAAAATCATAAAAAGTGAAGAATCAGGGCCTAGGGTAGTAATGAATCTTTATCCCCTAAGATTGGACCTGCTAAAAAAGAAAAACTCAATAATAAATATAAACATTTACCCATACCTTCTATTATATCTTTTTTCCTAATTGTTATTATATGATTTAACATATATAAATGTAGCCTTCTCTGTTTTCTCAGACACTGATGTATATGTAAGATAGAACAGAGAACAAAGACCTAAAAATTAGCAAAGCTTCTTCTCATTCTAAATTCTAAGCCATATGGATCCATCCTGATGTTCCCCAAGATACTGGTGTTGAGGCCAAAGTTAGCATGTGCTTTGACCTTATTTTATGCTGTACAGTCACTTGTGTGTAGGAGATAAGTTCAAGAAAAGACACAAAGTTATCATTCTCAGTGCCCTTCCAATATGGAACAACAAATAAATAAATAAATGAATAAATAAATAAATAAACATATATGTGAATGAAAAAGTTTCAAGGCTTACTCAACCACTCTGATCACAACAGACTTGAAGCTTAAGGCAGCAGAATCTCCTTGGTATCAGTAGGATACCAAGCCTGACATTCTTATACTCTTCATGAATGTATTCTTAACTCCTTCATTCATTTCTCTAATTTTCACCTTAGATTATACTCTCACCCACTCACTATCTCTCTTCTGTGTCCACAGTGGACTCAAACTTTTTGAAAATGTGATAACATGACTTTGGTGGTCTGAATGAGAATAGCTCCTATAGACTTACATATTTAAATGTTTTTTTGGAACTGTTTGGGAAGGATTAGGAAGTGTGGACTTATTGCAAGAAAATGGACTTGGCAGTTCAAAAGCCCATATCATTCACAGTCACCTGTGGTGACATTTTGTTTGTGATCTAACAAATAAAGCTTGCCAAATAATCTTTGCCTAAAGATCAGAGTGCAGAGGAAAGCCATTAATTAGCCATAGAGGCCAGGCAGTGGTGGCACACAATTTTAATCCCAGCATTCAGGATGCAGAGGCAGACGGATGTCTGTGAGTTCAAAACCAGTCTGGGCTACACAAGATGGATCCAGTCTAAACAAAAAACGTAGCCAGGCAGTGGTGGCACACACCTTTGATTCTAGCACTTTGGATCTCACACCTTTAATTCCAGCAGTAGGGAGGTAGAGACAGGAAGTGATATGGCTGGGCATAGAGAGGAATATAAGGCAGGAGGAGACAGGCGCTCCTCCCCTTAAAGGCTGAGAATTTGGTAGAAGTAAGAACTAGTGACTGGCTGCTCTCCTTCTCTGGTCTTTTAGCATTTACCCCTATATCTAACTCTGGGTTTTTATTATGTAAGACCAACTAGGATTCCTGCTACAGTTACTGCCCCCCACACACTTTGCCTGCTGCTTTTGGATCACATGTAAACTCTCATGTACTGCTTTAGTGCTATGCCTGCCTGCCTGCTTGTCATGTTTCCTACCACTGACCCTCTAAAACTGTGAGGCCCAATAAATTACTTTTTCTGTAAGTTGCCTTGGTCATGGTGTTTCTTCATATCAACAGAAAAGACAATGGCACTTTGCTCAGCACTCATTATATCTTTCTTCCATTTCTAACATGCCAATGTTGGTATTTGCTTTTTTATTCATTAGTATTATATCTACAAATAAATTGTCAACCATAGCAGAAAAAAATGTTGATTAAAAACAATAGGAAAAGAGAAAGCAACCTTGAAAGAGATTTCAAGATTTGGAGGAGACAGAGAGCAGCCACAGCTCAAGAGTATGTGTAAGTCAGACTATTGGAATTTCTACTATGTTGTACCATTTTCACAGAAGGCCAGGAATCATCTTCATATTGATAAGCCAAAACTGGAAAATCATGGAGAAAATGTTAATATAAAATTTTCATGTTTTACATATACCCATTTGAAAAACAGAATAATCCGTCAATCACACACAAATTCACTCTAATTCCTGAGAAGGAATTGAAAGATAATAATTCTACTTATGTTTCAAAAATTATATACAGGAATAAATAAAAAGTAATAAAAAGATCTAAAGAGCATACTGGGGGAGGGGGAGCTAAAAATTATGTTTCAGTGATTTTTGTTTTGTTTTGTTTTTTTGTTTTTTGAGACAGGGTTTTTCTGTGTAGCTTTGGTGTCTGTCCTGGATCTCACTCTGTAGACCAGGCTGGCTTCAAACTCACAAAGATTCACCTGGTTCTGCCTCCTGAGTGCTGGAATTAAAGGCACGTGCCACCACTGCCTGGCCTGTTTCAGTGATTGTTAATCACACTGATTTGTTCTTTCAGAGGACCCAGGTTTGATTCCAAGGAGCCACATAGTAGGTAATATACATCTATAACTCTTGACACCCTTCTCTGGTCTTCACAGGTTCAGGCTGCATGCTGGCACAATACCCAAGTACACAATAAAATTAAATATATAAAGAGTATATCCATATTTTTGGAAAGGTGTCACATCCACAAGTCAGTCTATTGTTTCAACATAATGCTGATGAAAATTCTTTTAAAGAAGGAAACTGAAATATTTGTCTTAAAATTTATGCAGAATATGTAATTTTTCATTCTGGAGTCTGCCACTTAGTATTTTTTTTTTGAGGCTCATTGAAATTGCAGCAAGTATCAATACCTTCATTGTGAAAGAATCAAAATATAATTACATTGATAGAGCATATTTTTAAGAAATGTTACCAGTTCAGAGAAAATTTGAACCATTTTAAGCTCTTCCACAAGAAAAATAAGCTAAAATCAACTTGGGCACATGATCCATTTGTCAGGACACTAGTTTTCAGTTCATTTGAGAATAGACATAATCAACTAAATATTAATCCTATCTTAATGTTTGCATTAATTATAATCTGGTAATTCTGCACTCAAGTTCAAGCTATAGTTTGAGCTTGAAGTGTCCTCCAATGTCCATATATTCCATGCTTGGTTCCCAGGGTAAAATTGTTGGCAGCTGGTAGAATCCTTAGGAGGTAGAGTTTGGTCACATTTGCTTAGGTCTTTGGGGCATTCTCTCAAATTTTGTGATGTAGGCTCCTGTTCTCAGTCTTTTATTCTACGTCACAGAGGACAAGTTTCCTCTATCAAGTATACTTCATGCCATTAGCTCCCAACACTCCAGCAAGGGTCCTACATAGAACTGCTTCAGCCAATCCCTTTATAACTATAACCCAAACGAGAGGCCACAATGACGGCTCTGCAGTTAGAAGCACTTGTTGCTCTGGCAGACAACCTGAGTTCATTTCCCAGAACCCATGTCAGGTGGCTCACAACTACCTGCAGCAACTTCAGCTCTAGGAGGTTCTATCCCCACTTGTGGTTCTACAAACATCCACACGCACAGGCAGATTCACCCACAAGGACAGACATTAATAAAAATAAACCAAAACCAAAATAAAATGTTTCTTTAAAAATAAATTCTCCCATTTGTTTTATTGCAGTGATGGAAAACTCTGTGATCCATAGTATGTGATCACCAAACGATAACAATCAGGATACACAATGAGACATTCAGTTGAATCAAAATTTAGCAATAATTCAAATATCAATAATAGAATAAATATTTTTATTTTGTTTTTTGAGACTGGGTCTCTCTATGTAACAGCTCTGGCTGTTCTGGAACTCTATAGGCCAGGCTGGCCTTGAATTGACAGCAATTTGCTTTTCTCTCTTTTTTATTTGTTTTTTTTTTTTTTTTTTTTGTTTTTTTGTCTTTTTTTTTTTGTCTTTTTGAGACAGGGTTTCTCTGTGTAGCTTTGGTGTCGGTCCTGAATCTCACTCTGTAGACCAGGCTGGCTTCAAACTCACAAAGATCCACCTGGATCTGCCTCCCGAGTGCTGGAATTAAAGGCTTGCATCACCACTGCCTAGATTTAATAATTTTGTTTGTTTGTTTGTTTGTTTTGACACAGGTTTTCTCTATGTTATTCTTGCTGCTGTGGGTTGTTCTGTATGGCAAATGTGTTGCTAATAAAACACTGATTGGCCAGTGGCTAGGCAGGAAGTTAGGCAGGACTAACAGAGAGAATAAAAAGAACAGGAAGGCAGAAGGAGTCACTGCCAGCCAGCCACTGCCAGGACAAGCAGCATGTAAAGATGCCGGTAAGCCACGAGCCATGTGGCAAGGTATAGATTTATGGAAATGGATTAATTTAAGATATAAGGACAGTTAGCAAGAAGCCTGCCACGGCCATACAGTTTGTAAGCAATATAAGTCTCTGTGTTTACTTGGTTGTGTCTGAGCGGCTGTGGGACTGGCAGGTGAAAGAAATTTATCCTGACCGTGGGCCAGGCAGGAAAACTTAAGCCACAATGAGTCCTTGAACTCATTCTGTAAAGCAGGCTGGCCTCTAATTCAGAGAGATCCACCTGCCTCTGCCTCCTGGGTGCTGGATTAAAGTCATGTACCACCACAACCAATCTGAGTAAATTTTTCATACACTGAAATTTTGCTGTTTTGTACAAAATTGAAGTGAACAGACTGCTATAAGGAACAAACTGATGAATACTGACATAATTGTGGAGTAAGCGAAGCTAGACTCCAAATCATTTTTTTTCCATTTTTTGAAATTCAGTAGGAGGCAGAATTAGTTTTCAGTATTATAGAAGTGAGGATAATGGTTAAAATTGAGAAGGGGGATTGACAGTAACTAGAAGAGTGTCTGCAGGCTTCTAAAGGAAGCATGATGTATTTAAGTTGTCACAATTCACAGATCTCAAAATTCATGACAAGTGCATTTTTCTGAAAATGCTTTGTTTCAGTTGATGGTTTGTGAAAAGATGTTGATTATCAATAAGTGCATCAAGATTCCTTTAATACAAGTGATCTGAATTAAGTTATTCCCTAGCTTTTGCTGACAGGAATGTCAACTAGTTATTTAAGGGTCATGATGGTCTGCCTGAAGCTGCAGATCCAGCAGAAAGTGCTGAGGACTTTGTCTGGTCATAACTTGATCTACATCAATACACTTCCCTGAGTAAATGCTGATATTATTTCATTTCTCCACTTAACCTCTTGATAGTTGCTTTGTTTTCCAAATTTTCCTGCTCAATTGCTCTTGATTTACATTTCTGCCTAAGGAATCACTTTTGATTAAGAAGCAAATAGGGCCGGGTGGTGGTGGTGCATGCTTTTAATCCTAGCACTCAGGAGGCAGAGCCAGGCGGATCTCTTTGAGTTTTAGGCCAGCCTGTTTTACAGAGCAAGATTCAAAACTACAAGGAGAAACCCTGTCTCTAAGAAAACCAACCAACCAAACAAGCAAACAAACAAAAAGAAGTAAATAGGTTAAAATCTTATGTTCTTTCTGTGGGCTTCCCCATCATGTAGTTTCCCATGTACAGGTTCTATTTCTACTAAAAAGAAATGTAAGAACTTTGATAGAACAAGAAATTCATGCAAAGGAACTCTCCACAGTGACTGTTTGGGATTAATTCATTAAGGTGCCCGATAAATATGTCTGAGCAGAGACAAGAAGAATGATTCTTCTTGGTATAAACAAACTCAAGAAAAAGCCAAGTCAATGTGTTTTAACAGCTCCCTTGAGGGGACACATGTTCAAGCTCTATGAATTTTATTGGCTCTTCTTATATGGATCCTCTTTGGACCTGTATGGTTGGAGAAAAATAATTCTCCAGACCACAAGATTTTATTTGGATGATGCTATGGAGGGGACTGGAACTTAAAGTGAACAATCAGACTTCCAGAGTTTAGGATACTTAGAATTTCCATTCAGCTAATACTCAAATTAATAGCCATGAAAAGCCTAGTTAAGAGTTTTTAGTTGAGAGACTTGATATTGTTGGGATGGAAATATAATTCAAGAGTAGAGAGCTTGAGTAGCTTAGGTGAGATCCTAGGTTCAATTACCAACAGGAAGGAGAGAGAGAGAGAGAGAGAGAGAGAGAGAGAGAGAGAGAGAGAGAGAGAGAGAGAGAGAAAGAGAGTGTGTGTGTGTGTGTGTGTGTGAGAGAGAGAGAGAGAGAGAGAGAGAGAGAGAGAGAGAGAGAGAGAGAGGAAGAAGAGAAGAAATGACCAAAAAATGGGCAACAAGGAAAACATTTCACACTAGAAGTCAGTGAAAAATCCTGTCTTCTTTCTGTGATTGAAATATTACCATACCACCCACTTCTACCTATGTTTAATACTGGAAACAGACTGCCTAGTCCATGTTTTCAAAACCTGAAGTATGATACTGATTTTCTGTTTTTTTATAACTTTTCATTATACTAAAATACTACTTTTAGTAGTTATGATTTTACCAAAAAATATATAGCAGGAATGTTTGAGACTCTTAAAGGAACTTTAAAATGCATTATTTTTCTCAGATAATTACATATTAAACCTTCATTCTGTACAAAAACATATTTATATCTAGGGAAACAGTAGATGATACTGTTAAATTCTCTACACTTCATGATAATATTTAAACCAAGAAGACATCTGCCCTTGTATACATGTGTGTTGAAAAGATCATTACATGCCAAAACTTGTATATATATATATATATATGGCACATTTTTTCTAATAAATTTGTTTAAGTGAACTTCATTTGAAACTTAGAGGGAAGAAATTCTGAGATGTCTGATTATCAATATAATATATTGATAATACATGTATCATGTATTGAACATATAAGATTTATTGTCACTGTTCTCCTCATGATCTTTGCACTCTTAGCTCTCCCTTTATATCTTTGAAAGTCATAGAAGAAATAAGAGTCTTTGCAAGTCCCATGGGTCTTGAAACCCTCACATTTTTCTTTTGCCCCTCATTCATACTTGAGTAACAGAAATATTGAAATACTGTAGAGCTTGCTTCAGATTTCCTATTTCACTTTCAAGACACACACACACAGACACACACACACAAACACAAACACACATACATACACACACACACACACACACTCACACACACACAAACACTTTCAAGGGTGTGCTTGAATTCTCTTGCCATGACCTCCTCTATAATAGAATCTTCTCTCAGAGTCCCACCAATTTGGACTATATCACCAAAGGACCACACCCATTGAAGGTTGGTTGAGGGGACCTCCAAGTACTTAGCATGGAGTAATCTTTTAGATTCTAATCTTATTTTAAAGCCATCTATGGTTATTAATATTTATTATGAATTTAAAATGTTATATGTAATTTTCTTCCATTCAATGTTATTCCATTGTTTTTTATTCATCTTGGTGGTATAGCAAAGTGCAAGAGAAAAGAGGGAGAAGAACATGGAAAGAGAAAGGAGTATAAGGGAGACTTTTGGGGACCTAAAGAATAGGAGGCAAAGGGTTTATTTATTTTATTGTAAGCTGAGGTGTTTGGCCTGGTTTAATGCTGTCTCTCAGGCTGGCTTGGAACTCACTATATGGCACGGACAAGTTTGAAACTTGCAAGGATCTTCCTTCCTTCCTTGAATTCCTAAGAGCTGATTTTATAGGGATGAGCCACTGTACCTAGCAATGAACAATAGTTTTAAGTTAGCATTTTTGATGATCACCTTCAAGGAAGAGTGAAACAGGACAAAACATGAGCATCTTGCATTTCCTCACTCATGGTTTTGTAGAGAGCAACTTCTCTGAGGACACAGATAACAAAAAAAAATATGTGGATGGTTTGGGTATAGTAACCTAGTCAGCAATTCCAGTTCTGTGTGTTCATGGAAGGACAAATGCACAAATGTCAGAAATACATGCATTATAATCTCATATAATAAATTTGATTTTTGCTTTTATAAATTACCAGGGTATATTATTAAAGAGGAATTTCTTGAAGGACACTACCATACTTATTCAGGTGTGGTAAATTAACTTGGTCAACAAAAATTACTAATGTGGCTTACAATGTAACTTCTCCTTCCCGGAGCACTTAAAGATCTTTGAAACATTACAGTATGGCATTTATATGTGTATAGATACTGGAGTACATTAGATAATGTCCCTCCATGAGCCTACAATTACTAAGCATTGGGAAGCATAACAAATGCTATGCTAAAGCTATGATCACAGGTGAGAAAGGACCCATAGTAAATCAAGAAATGGCAATATTCTCTGTATCTAATTCTTGTACTACCTGGAATGAAGCTGGTAATATGCAGAGGGGACAATCTGATTTTCTTATTCCTCTATAGTAATATCAAAAGGTGGGGTTGGGAATTTAGCTCAGTGGTAGAGCACTTGCCTAGCAAGCACAAGGCCCTGGGTTTGGTCCTCCGCTCCGGTGGGGGTGGGGGGGGGGAAGAAGTAATATCAAAAGGTAAGACAAAATTGTTAGAATCAATGTTGTCAGAATTCTGAATAATAGTAACGGTTTATAGAAACCAAGGACATATTGCATCAAACAAGATGCAACTGGGGGTCCTGAAGAGAGGACTCAGCCATTAAAAGCACATACTACTCTTTACTCTTGCAGAGGACCCCAATTCCAGGAGGTTTGATGCATTTAGCCTTCATGAGTACCCATACTCATATGGACATGACTACATGTAGACACAAATATGTATATTTAATTAGAAATTAAAAATAAATCTCTTTTAAAGATGGGGTATTTGAAAAATACAAAGAAAATAGGGCTATTTGAAATCATAGACTGTGTACACAGAATGTAACATTTTGAAGGATGTTTTTGTGTAGTCAGCATGTTGCTATCTAAATGTAATAGTTACTACTGATTGTCAGTTTGGTGGGATTTAGAATTATCCAGAAGATAAATTTCTGGACATGCTTATAAGGGAATTTATAGACTGTGTTAGTTGAAGTGAGAAGACTCAACAAGTATGTGGACTGCACTCATGAGCTGGTAATACGTATTGAAAATGTAGAAAATAAGCTGAACCCAGCATTCATCATTCTCTGTTTCCTGACTGTAGATGCAACCTAGATGCTTCAAGTCCCTGCTGCCATATCTTTTCTACCATGATAGATTGTACAATTGAACAAACCCTGCCTTCCTTACGTTAACTTTATCAGGTATCTTGTCATTGCAATGAGAAAAGTAACTAATGCATTGTGCTTTAAATTATTTCATTCATGCACAAAACATTCATAACTAAGTGCTTGTGGTGGTTTGAATGAAAATTGTCTCCTATAGGTTCTTATATTTGAATACTTGATCCCACGTTGGTGTGGCTGTTTGGATAGCTTTAGATGGTAGAGATTTTCTGAAAGAAGTATGTCTCTGGGGGCTCTAGGAGTTTTTACCTGCATCCCATTTCTATTTTGACCTCTTTGCTTCTTGTTCAAAGATGTGTTTCCCCAGTTTCCTGCTATTGCCACTATACTTACCCTCTACCTCCACCACATCTGCCCTCTGTAGCTATAATAAATTATAATAAGAGAGAGTCAAAATAAACTCTCTTTTGTTGTCTCTCATCGAGGTGTTTTATCATAGTAATAGCAAAGTAATTAACACAGATTGTAAAGACAGCAAGTATAGTTAAGGAACTTAGGGGGATCTTTATCTTGGGTGTGTATTTGAAAATTGCAGGCCCATTGCATGATCCTAATCAATGGGGAGGTAGAAAGGAGCTCCAATACTCTTCATCACTGCTAAGGGATAGGAGGTAGGTGGGAAAGATTAAGCTTTAACATCTGCCTTGTTGACTGACAGAATTACTCTTCAGATAAGGTATACAGGGCCCACTTTGGCTGTAACAAATGTATCCACGTTTCAACTCTCTGAAGCTTCCATGGAGTTTTTAAATTGACAAAAAGTGATAACATTTATCTATATAAGCAGGGCCATTGCCTGTTTTAATCTGATAATCTGATTTGAAGTCCTCACTGTGGAGAAAGCAATCAAGATATGTCTGCAAACAGTCCAAGCAATCTCAAGTTTTTGATCCATAGCAAAATAAGTCTGAAAAGTTATCAAAATTCATCTATAATAAAACAGAATTACCTGCAGAAAATACAACAAATGGGAAGAAGAGCTTGAAGGGACAAAGGATGATTCTAGGATAAAAGAATGAACACTCTTTCCTTTGTCCCATTGTCCTCACACCATTACCTCAAGAGGACTGGGTAGCTATAGATTGGGCAAAGATGTTTCCAGAATAAGGAGAATCACATTTTACTCTATATTTACAAAAGCACATGACCAAAGAAAGTTTAAATTTATGAGCCTGTGACTTTGATAATTTTGGGTACTTTTGAAGTTTTAGTAGCCTGTACTTTTAACTGTTACCAAAGCAGATTGATCATCTATGACATCTCTAATGATTTAAGAGGTTTAACATTGCTGTGTTAAATTTTGAACTTTGAAATTTTAACATTATATTATCATCTTTAAATATTATTTTTCATGTACCTTAAGTCATTTCCTCAGACTCTTAACAACTAGGATAAATCTTGTATTTTTCCTTCACATTCTAGAAACTTCCAGCTATCTTAATCTTTAAACTTCAGACTTTCCTTTCACTCTGCAAACATCCAATCACTTACCAGGAGACAACTGTGCTTGACTACTGAGAGTAGTCACTGGAAAGGCAAATCCTTATTAAATCATCATTGGAGCATAAAAGCAAAGCAAAATTAATAATAATAATAATAATAATAATAATAATAAATAATAATAATGCTTTAAGTCTAAAACAGCAAAGGAGTTTTGAGTTTGCTTTTTCTTCAAAATCTACTTCTGAGTTTACTTACCTCAGCAGGAAGCCTGTTAGCTCTAGGAAAAAGCTCAGCCTGCCTTTCACTCTTAAAACCAATTTAGGGTTGTAGGTAATTGAGCTTCATGTTTGAAGCTTTATTGTTTAAGAGACTCAGGCAATTTCAACTTTCCTTTAAAGCTCTCAGACTTGAATCATCTGCAAGCAAAATGCCTGCCCTTTGTTACCAAAGTTATTGTAAAGCCAGAATGTTTTTTCCTTCTATTAAAAATAGATTTTTTTCACCAATACTGTATTCTGATCATAGTTTTCCCTCTATTACCTTCTCCGAATACTTCCACACCTCCTCTCCTAGATGGATCCATTCCCTTTCTGTCTCTCACTAGAAAATAGGATTATACTGGATGATAATAAAATGTAGCAAAATAAAATGTAATAAGATAAAGCAAACACTATGATATCAGAGTTGGGTAAGACAAACAGAAGGAAAAGAGCCCAGCGAAAACGCAGAAGAATCCTAGACACACACACATTTGTACACACAGGAATCCCATAAAAACACTAAACTGGAAGCCATGATATACACACAGAAGACATTGTGAAGGTCTGTGCAGGCCCTGTCCATGTTGATTAATCTCTTTATGTTCATATAAGTTTTTTCATGTTGATATAGAGTTTTTTTTTTTTTTTGGTATTCTCCATCCTCTCTGGCTCCAACATTCTCTCTGCCACTTCTTCTATGGGGTACCCTGAGCTCTGAGTATAGAAATTTAATAAAGACATCCCATTTAGGGCTGAATGTTCCAAGGTCTCTTACTCTGCATAATGTCTATAAAGCCAGAATATTTTCAATGTGAAAACATTTTTTTTTTGTCATTGTTGTATATGAACTGACCAGGAAGCCTCTGGGAAGATGGTGACTGAAGCTAGCTTGATGCTATAGCAGCAAGTGACAAGGTCACTAAATTATCTGATAGGGCCTGGGACAAGGTGGGGCCAGCCATTAGTGCCCATCAAAGATATGGGAGGAGGAGAAAATTTACCACAGTAAGCAGAAGTATGGACCAAGCCACCTCCATATCAATTAAAGAAGACAGAGAATTATCCACTATTTGGACAGTTAATCTGGATTCTTCCATGTTAAAACATTGATGGTTTTGTTGGATCTGTGATCCCAGGGCCATGTCAGTCTTAGGCCATCAGGCAAGAGAAGTTAAGAAAGATTTTCTTATGAGGAACTTGGAGGGAATTACCGACCATGGTGAGCCAAAGAGGAGCAGGTGACCCTCCAGTGTCCTGCATATCCACAGCTTGAATGGGGCCCTTGCTCCAGTGAAGACATGGGTGGCGCATTTCTTTGCCCAGTGACCAGTATTGCTATTCCTGAAGCAAGCTCTACTAGAATCTATTGACGCTTCACAAGGTTTTTGAGGAATAGCTTAGTTTAGGTTTTTGTTTATCAATTAGCCCTCTTTCTGTCTAGCCTGAGCTGCATCCAGAATGACATTTAGGACATTGTTAGTGGCACTACCATTTTGGGGGCCCACTTTGCAACTAACAGTTGCCTTCTGCCCATTACAGAGAATTTAATTTGAGTCTAAATTTAAAAGTAATGGACTAACTTCTTGAATGAAGAAAAGGTTAAAACAGCATAGCTTTTGTATTGCTGATTTCTCTTATGCAGATCTACAGTGAAAACAGCCAGAGGGGCAGAAAAAAATAAAATGTAAAATTTGGAGACCAAAAGAATTGGAAGCTCACTGTTGCAGCCAAGATTTGTGTGGAAGGAGAGACTGATTGTCAAGGAGATTAGAACAGTTAAGAAAAGACCTCTTGCTCTGCATAAGAACAATGGGATGGATGTCCCCAGGGCAAGACCCCATCCAACTAAGCATCCAAATAGTGAAAGAAAGCCTAAGGAGATATTTGCTTTTGGCAACTGAACACAAAATGTGCTGCCAACATGATTCAACGGGTGAGTGTCTGTTCTAGGCTGGGAGCAGAACTTGGCAGTGTTATCTGTGTGGCTTTAGAGTCATGAGGAATACAAGATTGGAGGGACCTGTGGTGTCATAGACCATCTGAGGCCAGGTAGCATGGGTCAGGAAACTTCCTCATGAAGACCCTCAGAGGGCAAAAGACTTTGAGAGGTCATTGGGGATGATATGAAAATTAAGCCTTGGTTGCAGTAGAGAACCCAAGATATGGGAAATGTCAGGGCCACTAGACGCCAGCCAAGGGAAGCTACATACCGGCAAAGGAACCAGGCCAAGAGAGAGATGTAAGCTGAAGACAGTAAAGCTGGAAGGACAGAGAATTTAGTCCTTTAAAACTCGATTCCCAGACACCAGAAACAGGGATACAGTGTTTGACATTTACCCTGCTGGGGTTAAGTTTAGCTTTGGGCCAATATTTCCTTACTATGTCTTTCTCTCTCCATTTTAGAATGGTAACACATTTTCTGTATGCTTGAAGTATGCAATTATCTAATTATCTTTTTGTTTCACAAGGGGTTACAATTAAGAGATATCTTTGAATTTCTAAAAACAAAACTATGGACCTTGGAATTTTAAACAGTCTTGAGACTGAATAACTGGAGATTTTTGAAGTTGGCTATGTGCGTTTCATACTATGATATGTCCATGAACTTAATGAGGGCCAGGGAATAGAATGTAGTGGTTTGAATGAAAACTGTCTCTAGAGGCTCCTGTATGTGAGCATTTGGTCCCAGGTTATTAGTACCATTTGGGAAAGTTTTAATGGTAAAGCCTTGCTGGAAGAAGTATGTCACATGAAGGTGACCTTTGAGAATTTATAGCCTCATCTCACTTCCAGTTTTCTCTGTCTGTTTTGTGTTTTCAATTTAAGATGTGATCTCTCAGCTTTCTGCTCCTGCCACTGTGGCTGCCCTTGCTACATTACTCCATCACCATGATGCACTCTTCTGAAAACATAAGCTGAAATAAATGATCTCTTCCTTAATTTGTCTTTGGTCAGGGTATTTTATCATAGCAATAAAAAGGTAACTAATATACTGCATTTTACTAAGCCTGGATTCAGATGCTGTTCCTGTAATGAAGCCTAACATAGACGTTTTCTCTAAAACCACTTAGACCTACAATAAGAAAATAGACAAATATTTCCACAGTTCTTATGATCAGTCTCATGTGCAATATTGTAGACATGAATAGTAATCAAACTAATTAACAAGTCACAAAACAAACAGATCATGAACAACTGAATCTTTCTTAGTGTTGAATTTGAGGGGGTTGTGGCATGTTCTAGGAGACTTGCCAGAAAGTCAGGGCTTGTAGTAAGACATTGGTAGGGCTGGAACAATAGTGACTTAACATTTGGTATGGAAATGTTCCCCAAAGAGAAAGTTCAATATGATCTTCCACAGTATACTTACTTAAATGCCAGTCCTACAGAAAACAAAGGCCTATTCCTCTATGTTGTAGAGTTCAGCATCACACGATTTGTCATAAGTATTACAGATGAGGAAGGCTGGAGTGATAATTTAGTGGGTAAACTGTTTATCATGCATTTCAATCCAATAGTTTTGGTAGGTCATGCTTGCAGTCCCAGACACTGCTGAGGTGTAGACAGGCTGATCCTTGAGGCTTTAAAACAAGCAAGTTGCAGGACAATGAGAGACCCTGTCTCAAAAACAAGATGACCAAATCTTGTGAAATAACTCCTACTTGTAGTGATTAAATACAGTTAGTCTGGAGCACATATACTTGAGGGTTAGAGAGAAGACACCAAGCTTTCAAGAAACTCTTATACCTAGTGTGAATTTAATATAATAGAGAATTATTAAATAATATTTCCATAAGAAATTACACACAAATTTTCCCATCAAGGGTTTATGAAGTCTCTCTCACTCCTTGCTGAGGAGCTATTGATGATTGATGGCTGCTTGTGAAAAAAGAGTCAGTTTTCTTCAGAGATGTAACTCCTGGTAGGTTGCCCATGTTCCAGTGGATGGCCCAAGCACATACTGGTGTCACTAAGTGGACTCAGGAGTTTTCCAAAGGAAACATGTTGTTGGGAAGAAGTGGTGTGTGAATTGGATATTAGGTACTTTCTTGTTGCTATGGTAAACGACTATGAACTCAGCCACTTAGAGGAGTTAATTTTCCCTTACAGTTTCAAAGGTGTCCGAGTCCATCATGTCAGAAAGACATAGCAGCAAGTGGTAGGCATGGTGGCAGGCACAAGAAGCTGAAATATCACACGGCCAACCCAAGAACAAATCCAGGCGTGCAAATAAGAAGTAGGGGGAGATATAGGTTTTCAAAGTCTACCATCAGTGATGTATTTCCTGGAACATGATCATACTTCCTAAGCCTCTGCAAACAGTACCACTAACTGGGGACCAAGTGTCCTAATGCCTGAGCATATAAAGGACATCTCACATTCAAATCCTCACAGGTGCTATGAACACAGCTGGAGAAGAGGAAAATGGGGTGGATTTGATATATATATATATATATATATATATATATATATATATATATATATAATGAAATTCTCAAATAACAAAAATGGAACCTCTTAAAAATCCTAGCTGGGCAGTGATAGTGCACACTTTTAATCTCAGCACTCAGGAGGCAGAGACAGGTAGATCTCTGTCAGGGAGGCCAGCCTGTTCTACAAAACACATTCCAGGATAGCCAGGGCTACACAAAGAAACCCTGTCTTGAAAAACCAAACACCAAAACAAAACAAAAATCTTGCCCTTGAGACTAAATTGAGAATAATGGGGGGAAAGGGGCAGTTTTAAACTGAGGACGAGGTCCACTGTAGGGGAGAGCATATTCAGCAGTCCAGAGGTATAGAACATGCACCTACCATCTGCAGAACTGTTAGTTCAATTCCTATACCACAAGAAAAAGAAAGAGTCAAGAAAGCTGAGAGCAATATTCACTTTGGAATTTGGCCAGATGAATGAATATAATTTAAGAGAAATGATAAACAGTATTTAAATAAATTTATGTTTATATGTTTAAACAAATATCTTTTCCATCATTAAGTAAGATGAAATGTTAGATTGTTTCTGTGACAGTTTATTCTTATACTTTCATAGTTGTGCCTATTTTTTATTTCATAATCAACAACATAGCATTAGGAATGACATATGAAGGGACTATAAAGTGGGTAACTGGAGAAGAGTACTTGCCACACAAGACATAATTTCAAAAGCTCAATACCTGGAATACACACTTAAAATAAACAAACCAACAAGACACAGTGGTGTACATTTCTAAATCTAGAACTCCTACAGCAAGGTGGAAGGTGTAGACAGGAAGGAAAATTGCCATGAAGCTCAAATGCTAGCTAACTCAGAGTACATCTGGTGAATTCGTAGAAACAAAGAGAGATTGCCTCAGAAGAAAGTGACAGGAAAGAACTAACTCCTGAATGCTATACTTTGATCTTCACATGTGTGCTGTGGCCACACCAGTCTCTCATAATCATGTACATATATACGCATATAACCACACACATAAACACATACATACATACACACACACACACACACACACACTGTCACTCATACATAACATACATACACAGAGATATTCAGAATGCAATATGAAATATGGATATATTATTTGAGCTTTTAAGCTGGCATGCTCCCACAGGTTGTGTGAATGGATGGACAGAATCATAGTGGTATTTTTGTTTACTGAGGTTGCAGGCACCCGTTTGCACTTGTTCTAGGTCTGTTGTCTTTCTTCAGCTTTTCTATAGAAGCATGCAGCTGGTAAAGAGCAAGATTCTCAGTAGGCATACCCATGAGAGGTTAACCTGTGTGTTACCGTTGTGGGAAGATGGCCCAAGTGGCAAATAGGAATACTCAACAAAATAAAAAGGAGGAATGTGGTGAAAGACTTTTTCAAGTAGTTTTTTTTATACTTACTACTGAACAAATTTTGAAATACAGTATGTATTTATTTGGGCTAGGAGTTAGAGATAGTATTGGACAAGGACAGAACAGATATAAATATATATATATATATATATATATATATATATATATATATATATATATATATTGGATTTGATCTATTAGATTGGATATAGAATGTGGTTATGGGATTAGGGCAGTCTAACAATGGTTAGTTCATGATTAAGAGCCAGGAATCTTATAGTTGCTCAGACTATGAGGCTGGAGGCCTGGAAGATCCTGGAGATATGTTGTTCTTCATTCCACATTGGAATGATAAAGAAATTGGCTCTAGTATCAGTGAAGGAGTTGCCACAGCAACTGGACAGATTAACTTGCCAGAGAGAATAAGGGCAAGCAGGCAAAAATAAAAGTTTCCTTCCTTCGTGTCCTTTTATCTGGGCTGCCACCAAATGTGCCATCCAGATTTAGGGTGGGTCTTTCTGCTTTAAGTAATCTGATGAAGAAAATCCCTCAGAGGAATGTCTGGCAGCCTGTGCTTTATTTTGTATTCCAGATCCAGTTATTTTACAACAAAGGTTAGCCACCACATAGGCATAGATTGCTAGATATATAATGAAACTTAAGAATGGTGACCTTATCTTTTTTATTCTTAGTTTCACATTCCCAAAATGAGTAAGTGAATATTCACCCCTTTCCCTGTTAGGAAGATGAATGAGGCAACTGTTTGTAGAGATGAATCATTTTTGTTTGTCGTGTTTCAAAGATTCCTAGTGTTGAGCTTGAAGTACTTACTATGCTAGCATGAGGACCTGAGTTCAATCCCCAAAACTCTCATTAAAAACTTGGTGTTACATTTGCAATCCAGCTCTAGGTGAGAGAGATAGGTAGATCCCATGGGCTTGCTGATCAGCCAATCTAGGGAAATTGAAAAGTTCTATGCTGTGATACTATATGTATGTGTGTGTGTGTGTGTGTGTGTGTGTGTGTGTGTGTGTGTGTGTGTGTAGAGAGAGGGAGAGAGAGAGAGAGAGAGAGAGAGAGAGAGAGAGAGAGAGAGAGAGAGATTGTTGAGATGGAGCACTTGCAGTTCCTAGAGGCCACACCTTTCTTGCTCAGCTTTCCTTCCTCAAGGAATGCCTAGTTAATTCTGCCTACCTCTTGTTGGGATATTTGTGTATGTGAGCTTCCTAGACATTCACCAGTCTCAACTAACTAAATTTACATATTTATTACTACCTCATACTTGAAAAAATTAAATGTAGGCATGGAAAGTGAGATGTGAGTTGAATCTAGATTTTTCTAATTGAAGCTCTTAACAGCAGGCCTCTCTATCACAGAATCAGATCTGAGCTGAAAAATGCAAACTTTCTTAACTTCTTAGAAAGTACCACTGGCACATCAGAAATAAGGAAGTTCATCTGGGTCACTAGATCATATAGTGTGGAGATTAAAAATGAAAATAACTAATAATTCTTCTCAGAAAGTATTGAAAGTTGTAAGTTGATTGGTAGGAATACAACAGAAAATGTATACAAGTTTATACAGTAGCTTAAGGAAATATAATCTAATGAACACACATCAATATTCATTTCTTATATACATACCTCTGAACCTCACATTTACACACACTCACACACATACTCTTTAAAGCTTTTAAAAATTTATATTGCTAACTTATGTAACTATAACTATGCCTAAATTTTCATAACTATCAATAGCTCTAACTAAAAATTTATATACTAATTTACATAATAACCTCACTATAATATACAGATAGGTTATACTCTAATTATATACTCCAAATCTTATATAATTATGTGTCCAATTTTAGCATTGTAAGAACTTCTGTTTTGTGTTACTGTTATAAATTACCCTTACGAAAGCAACTTGTGGGAGAAAGGGGCTATGTGACTTACAATTACTGTTTATAGTGCATTACTAAGGGAAAGAGTCCCAGCACATGCACAATTTTGAGCAGAGAACAACAAATTAATTAATTCACATTGTGCTCAGCTGATTTTTCTCTACTCTTACACAATATATAATGCTGTGCCCAGGGAATGACACTCCCCACAGAGGTTCTCTCCACCACAATTAATATAAGCAAGCTAGTCCTCCCACAGACCTTCCCACAGTCAAAACTCATCTAGACAATTCCTTACTGAGACTCCCTTCCTAGGTGTCTCTACATTGTGTCAAGTAGACAATCAAAATTATTTAGCTCAAACATTTATCAAAATTCTAAACACTATAACATATTAGTATATATAACTTAGTTATACTACTATAATTATGCAGTCATAATCCTTAAATTTAAACAAACATCTCAATGCATAATCTATACTACTATCTACTCATTTATCTCAGACTATTATAATAACAAAGACATATTTTAATTTAGTCAATACTAAAATTGGGAAGTTAGCTGCCAAGCCTAGGTGTTCCTCAGTGTTCTTCCACTAGAAGACAAAGATCCTCATGCACAAGTGGCTCTGCTGCCATTTAAAAAATAAAATAATAATAAAAGATCTGAAGCTGATATTCCACTCACAGAGGTTTAATCCGTTTGTCCATCTGGTTGGTCCAGATGGAATTTGTTGCTTTTATCTCACCATCTGTGCTAGAAACTCTCTAGTCTTACATGGATAACAATGAGATGAAGATATATAAGGAGGTTGAGCAATCACCTTGTGGGTACGACGGTGTTGTGTGGAATCAGTTTTGATTTGTGACCTAATTAAGTTTGTCTCCATCTCCAGTGAATCTGAGTAATTGCTTATCAGAAGAGGAACAGAGTGGGATCCGGTGACTTCTGGGAAAATAAGAGGACAGAAAAGAGGCCAGTCTGACTACAGATGTCCCCCCCAATCACCCAAAACACAGAAAAATAAACAATAAATATAATAATGTCAGGAAAAATATTGCTTCCCCATGTGTTTATTTGTGTGTGTGCATACTTG
>CABHPQ010172152.1:950-46866 GCA_902168405.1 Peromyscus aztecus | reverse complement strand
CACTGACAACAGAGTAACCAAACATAGTGATTGTACATTACAGTTGCTACACTGGACACTTTGCTTACTGTTCCCTTACAGAGTTGCTAAACGACTCTGTCTAATCTATTGTCTATTTTCATCTCGGCTGCATTATCAACCCTGATCATCTTCTGGGTTCCAACAAAATCAGTCCCTGGTTAATGACTCTCAGACATGCCATTCGAGGTACATCAGCAACCCTGATAATGAAGCTTTTATTCCTCAGAAGATTTCTACAGTATAAATTCAGTGTATACCTATCTCTACACTGCATATCTATGGTTTCAAAACTTAAATTACAATCCCACCTTCTTGCCATAAATCCCACCTTGATTCGAGATGGCCTGTTTCTAATTTCTGTAGGTCAACTTCTAAGTCTGGCTATTGCCTCCATGATGCAAATAGGAGAGTTTATCTATCCTCTTGCATATTCTGCAATATACCATGACATTTTCTCTTTCATAAACTAACCTTTTTACATACTTGAACACACGCAGTTTCACTTGACATCTTATTTATTAACTTAGTGGTTGCACTTTTGAGTATGACAAATTACTATTGGTATAACTTTGGGTTTTTTTGTTTGTTTTGTTTTTGAATTTTTTTTTTAGTTCTACAAAAGCAATCTATAAGTCACAGTAAGGGCAGGATATTTGCAGAATCAGGAAAAAATTGTACAACCTAATATACCTTCTAAACATAGAATTACTATTCCTTATAGAAACCATTACTAGATTTTAAAATAGTTCCAGAGAAGTTAAGGATCCAAGACTCTATTCAGCTTTATATATTGGCTTAAGAATCTTTCAGAGTTTAAAAAGTGATTAAATTTAATGAACAATGACACCCTTTAACATAAAGTCACTTTATCTTAATATATTTCTCATTTTATAGAGACAAATTGGGGGAGACCTTACTCAGTAACACAGGTATTTCTTAGTCACCCCACATGCTCACTGTAAATCACAACACCTCTACTCCTGTTCATGCTAGAGGAAGAGAGATGGGGGAGGAGGTCTGATAATAGTGGGTAACCAGTTGTTTAAATACGAATGGGACAGCTAACATGGCCTCCATCTGACCTTGGATATTTTTCACAGCTTTCCTGTTTTGTTTGTTTGTTATGTTTTTTGAGGCAGGGTTTCTTTATATAGTCCTAGCTGTCCTGGAAGTAGCTGTGTAGACTAGATTGGCCTTGAACTCATAGAGATCTGCCTTCCTCTACCTCTTGAGTGCTGAGATTAAAGGCATGCACCACTACTGCCTGGCTGCTTTCTTGTATTTTTAACACAGTTTTAAGTTGACTTTATTTGTTGACTTTCCTTTTTCAACCTTTTCTGGTCTTTTCCTTCTTTGTGAGTTTCTGAAGTTTAAGATTTTCTCAAAGAACTTCCTCAATGTTCTCTTAAATTGTGCTTATGTTTCTGATTTAAATAATAATATTATTGCAGACAGTATAGCATTGTGGTCAAGAGCACAGTTTACCAGATCACACTGATTGGGTTTGTACCCAGGCTCAAGCTGGCTCCTATGTGGCATTCTAATCTACTTTCCAGACTTCCGGAAGGGCCATGTTCTTCTGTGTGGTAAATTTGACCTAGTAATCTTCATATTGATATCTGTAAATGTGTCTTCATTGTTACATATTTAGATTCCCTTATTGAAAACAATGAAGACAGATGTGTTTTAGAATGTGGAGATTTTCAGAGTTTAGAAAGATTATATAACATATAAGCTATACATTATTTAACAATTCAAGAGTTATCTAAGATAACATCCCTGTATCAAAAATATTGATCAATTTTTGGTACAAAATAAATACATTTTCACTAAAGAGAGAAAAATAAAAATATGCATATTTTTCAGGATTTTGAGTCATGCATTTCTGCTTAAAGAGAATAAGTAATGCAATATTTTACTACCAATTTGTTTTTAGAAACACATTTGGTTTGCAGAGTTATTTTTGGAAGTTTTAGAGGAGGTTGTTGCTATTGTTTCTTTCTTTCTTTGTTTTATCCCAGAAGAAAGTTCATTTACCTACTGTGGTTTCAAGTCCCACTGTAGTCTGGCATTAGTCTTTCTGTTTTTCATGTATTCTCTTCTTATACTTTCTTAATGATGACATTGAAACTCTTGGCTTGATTTAGTCCTTATTTGCCTTCAGTATTGGCTGAATCAAATCAATAAGGTATCTTTTGATATTAAATTGAGGTATTGTACTGGCTAGTCTTATGTCAACTTTACACAAAATAGAGTCATCAGAAAGGAGGGAACCTCAATTTAGAAAATGTCTCCATAAGATCAAGATGTAGCAAGCCTGTCAGGCATTTTCTTAATTAGTGATTTATTGGAGAAAGCTCAGACCACTGTAAGTAGTGCAATCTGTGGGCTAGTGGTACTAGATTCCATAAGAAAGTAGGCTGAGAAAGTCATGATGAGCAAGCCTGCAGCATCCCTCTGTGGCTTATGCATCAGCTCCTGCCTCCAGGTTCCTGCCCTGTCTGAGTTCCTATCCTGACTTCCCTAAATGATGAACAGTGATATAGAATTGTAAGTCAAATAAACACTTTCCTCTCCAAGTTGTCTTATTCATGGTGATTCATCATAGCAATAGTAACCCTGACTAAGACCAGAGTAGTGAGAAATTGGAGGTCAGAGCATAAGTCAGTCACGATAATCAATTTGATTGGCTTGTCAACTTCAGCAGCAGATGCATGTCTAGTTAATACTGATAACCTTTCCTAAGAGGAACAACTGAGGCAATCCCACAATCCATGCAGGTGGAATCTTCCAATGACATCATAGATATAAGGTAGTCTAGGAGAAAGGAAAGTGTCCGTGTTTACTTTTACTTCCTGTTTCTGAAAGAGTGTGTCTATCATTGGCTGCTGCATTCTTCCTTGACATCATACTCCATTCTCATAAGCTTTTCAATGTGCACTCAAACCACTGACTATTGAAGAAACTCCCAGGCTTTTAGCACAAGATTCAACTAATGATACATTGAACTTGTTGAATTGAAAAGTTACTGTGTCCTCTGACTCTGCAGAGTGCAGTTGGCCATTGTTGAACTACTCCATGCATGTTGTATAAGTAAATACAATAAAGTGCATTAATTATGTGGATAATCAAAATATATTATTTATATTTGTATTTATAATATAAAATATATGTTGAATATAATATATCATGTAATATAAAATATATTTGTAGTATATACTATGTTATATCGTTATAGATATCATTATAGATGTGTATAAATGTACACATATATTATATATGCATACAATATATACATATGTACATAAATATATGGTATATATCTATATATTATATGTATAATATATAAATTATATGATGCATATGTTATATAAATATATATGCTATTGATTTTGTTTTTCTAGAGAACCTTGCCTAAGACACATATGATACTTAAGGAATTACATTAATGTTACAAAGACCAATGTAGATGTTATAAATCCATGAGAAATTCAAAGGAAATAGTGTTGAGATGGGTAAACTAAATGACTTAAAGGACACTGAAGGTGCCAGCAATTATAGAAGCAAAATAACTGAATTAGAGCCATACAAGAAAGCTGCTAAGGAAACAACTATTCTCAACATGCTTTAGGGGTATACAGGGCCTACTGTTCTCCTAGCTTGGGGTTTTGTGTCAGTGATGCAATCTTCCGTGGATATCTTCCAGGTGTGCAGAATCACACACATGGCACAAGGTGACCAAATGTGCTAGAATGCTAAGCAGAAGTTGCAGGTTGGGGCAAGGTGATTCTGAGAAGAGAACAGCTGAGAAGCTGCTGACTGTGCTGTTTGAAAACATCCAACTGTTGTTGTGGAGAAACCGAGAGAAAAAGGAAATGTTGCTTCATAATAAACCCACCAATTTTCTTAATTATATTAAGTAGTTCTTGAGCAACATCTATTTACTTTGACTTTTCTTGAACAGAGGACTCAGTATGGAAGAAGGAAGAACAGAGTCATTTTCTGACCAACACTCCTATCTTACTGACTGTAACTCAGGAATGTGCCCTCACAGAGTAGTAGATCTCAGGTCAGAGTGATTCAATGATGTTATTTTACTCAGCCGTGGTTAAAGGAAGAAATGCATTCCTTTAGCTGTCAATATACATTACTTACTAATACTGGCTGGAAAACTATTATAGATAACCTTGTTGAAATAATCATGTTCTAGATTAGAAGATAAAAGGGATAAGATCTTATAACATAGGAAGCCAATTTATCATTGTATGTGGGTAGGAAGTAAGGAAATGCTTAATGATTTCAGGGGAGAGGAATCCCAACATACTTCTCAAAGGCACAGCATGAGTGCCCAACTTTCTTTAATAGGCCTTACCTCCTAAAATTTCTACCACCTTCCAATAGTACAAGCATCCGGAGATAAAGTCTCAAACAAGGGATATTCCAGACCAAAATGATAACATACCTTTTCTTCATAAAAATGTCTAAACATAAACTCAAAATCTTCAGGAAGATTTTGAGAGGAAAGCCTTCCCAAAATGAAGAAGGAATTAATGAAAATTAGATACAAATCCAGGACTTTGAAGTAGATCACATATGAGCATGCTGTAGAATTAAGGACTCGCCTTCACAAGATTAAAGACTCAGACACCAGCATGGATGTGGTTAAATGGTCACCTGCCATCATCTGCAAAATGACCATTGTATTTGGCAGCTCAAAGCCATGACTGAGTACCCAGGGTAATGACAGAAGAATGCTAAATGGATAGAAATGTGGTGGCTATTGGAAGGGATTATGAAGAGAGAGAGTTGAAACGTTGGTTGCTAATGCTAGAGAATATGAGTTAGAAGAAAATAGTTATATAGTCATAAAGAAGGAGATACTACTTAAGCTTCAGAACAGAAAGAGGTTGATACTGTTTGCAAGGCTGAGTTGGGGAATTAAAACTAATGAGAATGAAGTAACTGGAACGGGAAAGGAAGGAAAACTCCAAAGGACATTTTGTCTGGAGTATGGTCAGGAGCAGAGTACAACATCATTTCAAAAGCCAATATTTGCATGGAAGTGTGATTTTGGAAATATACGTTCATAATAACAATTAGTAAGGTCAGACATTTTAAACAAGACATTTAAATAGAAACCTGGAAAATCCACTTAGAAAAATATATTATAAGTGAGATGTTTGGTGGAATTATTTATGGAAATGGAAAGTGAAGAGAAAACAAATTTTCTCCTAAGGTGTGTGTAGAAGAAAGATCCAGAGTAGAGAGACAATGACCACATTTTTCTCCTCAAAGCACAGCTTGCTCACTGAATAATGCAGCTTTCATATATGACAAATAGTTTCTTTATGTCATGACCTTCAACAGTGTCATACATGTGTAATGAAACATTAGTATGGAATCCATAAGAGCACTTTCAGACCAATACTTATTCATCAAAAGGCATCATGAAGCCATGCAAAATATTTGGCAAAATTCCTTAATTTGTTAAAGGAACAAATACAATAAGTGACTTTTTCAGGTTTGATAATATATATATATGTATATATATATACATACATACACACACACATATATATATATATATATATATATATATATATATATATATAAAGTTTGACAAGTCATAAGACCACTAACAATAAAATAGCTGTGGGACACTTCTGGAGAACTCAGTAAGATAGCAATCGTGATAAGTCTCCACAGAAATAAGAAGGGAGAACATCCCAATATCACAATGACTTGGTTGAAAGTTTGATATAAGGGACGTGTCTGGCTAGGATAGAGGGGAGTTGCATTTGTGACATGGCTGAAAGAAGCCATAAGGCAAGGGCTACTGGACTATGAGTTTAAATATGGACTTGTAGGAAAGGCAACCAACTACCTCTTTATAATTATGGTTTACCTAATCCATTGTTTTGTGTAACAGAAAATTGACAAGTAAATTTTCAGGCACCAAAACTTTAAAAATTATTCTAAAATTTTACAGAATGCTACCCTAATTTCTACCTTCACATCCATTTTCTAGGAGACTTAGTGGTTCGAAAACCTATGTTACTTGTTATGATTATCTTGGAATAATACAATTATGGAAAAAATCTTATACACTTACTACTACATTAAAAATTATTCTAAGGTTGGTAAAATGGCATAGTAGGAAAAGATATCTTCTAAGCAAGCCTGAAGACCTGGATTCAGTCTCTGGAACTGACATGGTTGAAAGAGGGACCTGATTTTTACAAATTGTCCTCTGACTTCCACATATCTACTGTGATATGTGCACACCACTACATAAATTTGAACATGCACACTAAAATGTAATAAAATGTTCTAAAAAAAGATTACCTTAAAATTAAAAATAAATCATTATGTATACTTTTCTTAGGGATAAAAGTAACAGTTGGCTCCTTATAAGTACTAGATTTTTGGGTCAAAGATAAAGACTGAACACTGTTGCTGACTTTGCTGAACTTCTTCAAACTGCATTGATTTCATGCATGTGGCCTTCCTGCATCTTGGGATCCTATTAACATTCAAGGATGGATTTCAGTAGGTGCCATTTTCATTGCAATGCTGTGTGTGTGTGTGTGTGTGTGTGTGTGTGTGTGTATGCGTGTGCGCGTGCATGGTATTTATGTGTGTGTGGTGTATATGTGTGTATATGCTCAAACAAATTCATATGGCACATATGTCTAAACGTGTGTACAAACATTTGCACATGTGCTGTATATGAGTAAATGTGTGTATGAGCAAACACAGTGGGACTGCCCATACTGACACTCAGATGTTGTAAAAAGTGTTGGCTTCTCACTTGGGCACACAATGTATCTAAAAGCAGAATGCAAACCAGATATCTCTGCCTTCACTCTACATCTCTCTTTTACTTTTGCTGAAGACAAAGTGAAGTAATTGTCCTAAATATCAGTCTTTTTATAGTCCTATAAGAACAAATCCTTACAGAATAGAACATGCCCTATGCGAGTCTAATTATCCTTGAAAGTGAGACTGAGTCATGGAACATAACTAAGCATCTTCCAATGGTCCTCTGAAGTGGGGACAGAGATAATGACCTCTTTGGACCACATTGAAGGACCAGAACCAAGACAATTTTCAATGAGCCCATACCTTGGCCATGACACGTGACTCTCACCCTTCTATCCTAATTCTTCCTTTACTTACCTGAACCTCATGCAGTGACCCCAAAATACACTGCAACTCACAAAACTCCTTATCAGTCTCTTTTCTCAGTTCAACCACATTGAGTAAATTATCTTTCTCTGATTTTTGTCCTTTCTCATCTCTGTGTCTGGAGTGTGAGGATGGGTGGCTGAAGATTTTACACCCAAAAAAATCTCCAATCGCATTGCCTCATGAAACTTTCCTTGCAGATAAGGCCTCATAAAGGCATGTGTGGTTGATCACGAGGAGTGTAACTGTGGGTTGGAAGAACAGGAGTGACAAAGAGTAATAGAAGAAAAGGTATTTTTGAGTTGCCTATAGTCCTTTGTATACGTTTGACGTCTGATAGTCTATCTCCGGTCCATTTTGTTGTATCTGTTGATGTCATCCTTTTCTCGGCTCATGTTTAGGCAGCTAGCACATGAACTGGTTATCCAATACCAAATGGTCACCTCTGAAAACATACATACAAGTAACATGATACAAACTGAGCAGGTGATATTTAGCAATATTTGCATATATACATCTACATTTACTTATATAACAACAATTAATGAAAAATAGGCCGTGAATTTGAAAAAGAACAAGGAAGAGTATATGTGAGAGTTTGGAGGAAGGAAAACGAAGGGAGAAATGATGTAATTATATTATAATTTCAATAATTACAAATAAAAAAAAGTAGTAACACATTTAATCAAAAACTTATAGGCAGTCAGCACACAGAATACTCCACTGGAAGAAAAAAGAACTCTACAGCAAATGAGGAAAGAGTGTCTATGAAACAAAGCAAAGTGATCAAATCATATAAATAAACAGCCTTTTGCTTCTCAGTCTAAAAGATGTTTAAAAGTAGAAGTTGGATATAATTACAGGTAGGGAGAAAGACGCTATGAATTCCAGATTTGTTTTATTACATCACCAGTTTTTAGAGTACTAAGGATAATTTTAAGCGTTTCATGTGAGAGTAAATTTGATGCTGCTTTGTCTGTCTAGAAGGATGAACACAAAGAGGAGCTCAGCAGGGAGTGAAACAAACCACTCTCCAAGGCACCAAAGCTCTCACTCCCAGCTGAGCTGGCAAAGATTAGCATATTATTAAAATTCAAGTTTGGATAGCATGTGTCACCAGTAGTCAGCTCAGTAATGGTGTCCCAGTCGTCAGCCATTTTTCCTGGTGATCAAAGTGTTTGCCAAAGAATTTTGTCTGACCTGGAAAAACAATCTACTAACTCCACAGTGGATAAGCCTTGAGTGGCTTGAGTAAGGTGAGCTAAACGAGAGGGCAAGTTGAGCACAGGCTGTAATGAGCATCTCCATGGTAACTTCAAAGACTAAAAAATAAACCAAAAGCAAATAAGAAACTGTGTCTTCAGTGGATAGAACTGGGGACTTCACAAAAAAAAAAAAAAAAATGATAGAACAGATAGACTACAGATAGCATCAGATTGAACACAATCTTTTTTGAATACTTAATTGCTCCTATGTGTCAAGGTAACTAACCTAAAGCAAACTGGAGTAGTATTGGCTGAGGGCACTTGAAATGGAGTTGGGAGTCTGTTACTAATCAGTCCTCAGATAGTCTGTACCTGAGGCTCTAAACTAGGGTGCCTATTTATGTATACTCCAAAATGTGTTGACCCATGAGTGGAGACAAGGTTATGGCCTAGAATTTTTTGATAGACTTCAAACTTTTCTAACCTATGCATTAGACTCTTTCTCTCAAACTTCCAGGAGACTGACACCACATTCAATCCATTCTCACAGAACAACTTAACTTTAGCTGACACCAACAATGCCTGACTAATAATTCACATTTGTAACATGACAGCCAGCCATCGTCTTGAAAAACCTTAAAAAAAAATTCAAGATACCTTGAATGTCCATTCTCCCAGATTGCTTTCCCAGAGAACTCCAAATATACCCAATTTTCTTTGTTTTCTGTCAATAGGTGATTCTGGAAGGAGAAAGAACCAGCCTCCCAAGTTGTCAATAAAGCATTGTGGTTTCTACTGGCTTTAGAGTCAGACACACCTGAACTATGACCTGTATCAATGACTGCTTTGATCTGTTGCTTGGAGAATATGTAACTTCCTCAGGCCTCCATGACCTCATTCCTGAATTCTTATAACAATTTTATAGCTTTTATATGTTAACATCATGGCAAAGGTTAAATCATGCCATATTTTAAATTTTTTATCTAATAAAGATTTATTAAAATATATACTAATAATTCAGGGATGGTTCACAATGACTGCTAATGCTAGTAAGAACTATACATACTCAGGTCAAAATATACATCATCATAGTCAGTAGAGAACAGAGACAGTATAAGCATCTTGACCAATGTGGTACAAACTAAAGGATGCCTTATTTTGTGGAAAAAATATGGAGAGAGAAGTCAAATGGGTGATATAAATCAAGAGTGATTAAACTGAAATCAAAGCACCTCCATTACCAAGTAATAATTATACGGGGAGTTAATTGGTCATTTCATGAAACACAAGCAAGGGAAGGGGCAGAGTCTATGATGCTGCATCTCATACAGCACAGGAAGAATATATAAGCATCGCGAAGGTAGGGACATTAGAGCATCTTGCCTGCTGGAACTTGCCTGAATACATACCTCCTCTGAATATATCCTACAACTACTTCCATGGGAACTTATCCTCTTGCTCCTGTGGGGTAACCTGCCCTATCCCCACTCTTAGGGGTCTTTAGATCCCCACCACCTAGTTCATAGCACTAGCTTCTACTCTCCCAGAACCTGCCATCTGGGCTCCTCTCTCCACAGCGGATGTCATCAGAACTGCTTCCAGCCCATCAGATACCAGACTTCTCATGTGGTGCACAGTTCCTGCCAGTGGCCCTGCTACACTCCAAGGGTCTCCAGCTTCTGCACCCCCTGCAGGACCACATATTCTGGCTCTCAGGGCTTTGGGTCTAGCAGATGTCACTCTCTGGGGTATGGATCTAGAATCTCTTAATCACTGAGCTGTGGATCCAGTGACTTTAGACCCCAGGGTTTCTTTTCACTGGGCTATAGATCTGGATTGGCCACCCATCCTATTTGCCTTATATCACCTTCCAGTCTTCTTGCTACAGACCAAGCTGGGGCACTGGATCTGGATTCTACTGATCATCTTACTGATTTCCAATCTTGCCATTGTTATCTTCCTTTGACCAGAAAGAATTATCCTCTCAGTCCCTGATTGCCAATTCCTCACTTTCTCTCTGACTCCAGCTACTGGATAATGGGTATCCTTTGAGAACTCCATTAGCATATTAATTCAAAGTTTAAGACTGCATTGCAAGTGGAATTTATAGTGTTGAATACTTTTTTTTCTAAATTCTATGAAAACTCAAAATTTCATATTATGGATTTACAGGTATCATGCTTAGCTGTGCTTGGTTTTCTTAGCTTCTTTGTGAATTAGTGTTTAGTTTGGCATGATAGGAATGATTACCAAATGAACAAATATCCATTTGAAGATAGGGTTCAGAACCGAATGAAGCTGTGGAATTGAATACACTTTCAGGGGCTCTGGGTAGTTTTCTTTCTCCAGCTACAGACAGTAAAATGGTGTTGTTTGACTATATGCATTTTTATTACTTCAATCCAAGATACAGGCATTAAACCTCTTCAGAACACGGATCTTCAAATATATGCTAGCAAGTCTATCCTCGCTGACTCAGTGAGAGTTCTGTTTGGGATGCAGAGAATAAGAAAATTATGTAGAGCCAAGTGTGGTAGCACTGGTTTGTAATCCTAGCACGCAGGAGATTAAATCAGGAGAGTGGGGAGATTGAGGACAGCTTGGGCTACAAGAACACGAAACAAGCATAATAAAGCCATACAAAACCAAACAAACAATCCTAAGTATTTAGGTCTATATGGATGTCATGGGTGTGTAGGTCCACCTACCCTTCCTACTCCTCCTTTTCTCCTTTCTCTTCCTTTTCTTCCTCCTTCCCCTCCACTTTCTCTTAATTAATTCTTTATTTTTCTCTGCCTTTTGCACTCTCTCCCAGTTGTCCTAGCTTTTAAATCTGGTATAACTAACTTGCAATTGAACAAGGATTATTCCAAAAAACAGAAATGCTTAAAGATATCCTTTGAGAGCAAGTGGTACTGCTTAGGACTCCTTTTGCACTTATATTCATTTTTATGATTTATTTTATTTTTAATTATGTGTGCACATGTGTGTGTATGTGTGTGTGTGTGTGTGTGTGTGTGTGTGTGTGTACAAATGAGTACTGTACCTGAGAATGGCATCAGATCATGTTGGAACTAGAGTTACAGGCAGTTATAAGCAGCCTGATGTGGATGCTAGGAACCGAACTCAGGTCTCTGTAAGGGAAGCACAAGCTGTTAACCACTGAGCTATCTCTCCAGCCCCTACTTTTATATTCTAAATGGTTTATTTATCCACAGACACAGATAAAGTTAACATAAAAACATGCTGATATTTAACATAATATCATAATTTTGAAATGTCCCAGAGTCTGAAATCATTTTTTTTTTGTTTCGACATCACAGTGTCTGAGAGGGTTGCATTGTATTCTCTTTCTTTTGTGTATGGCAAAGTTTAATGATTCTTTGAGAAAATTCCTGTGATGTAGATCAACATGTAACAAGAGAAATAGTCTTATTTATTCTCAGGTGCTGCTATCAAATACTAGATTATTTATTACACAGTTGTGGGATTTTACCCACATTCATGGCAACTGATAGTGTACAGACTAAAATTTCTAAATTTAGCTGAATATGGAATGGATGACCTTAATTGAAAATAAAGACTTCATTTAACTCATGGACATATCAAGATGGCACCCAGTATCCTTTCTGGCTCTATTGCATCAACATGTTGAAGGAAAAGTGTAGAACGTGGCAGCTAGAGAAGACTGTATCAATGCTAATTCAAACTCTCTTCTTGCGATATGCATGGAGGCAGAGGGGCGTGTCTAAAGGAGTGGAAGCGGCAGGGCCAGAAGCCACATCTGGAGCCTGTGGGAGGAGTGTTGCCACACTGCTGAGCAATGATGTTGCTTCAGAGTTTTCTAATTGGAGTGAAGTCATTAGCGGAATAATATTCAAGAAGAAAGAAAAATTCAGAGCAGTTCTATGGCAAAATACGGGGCAATTCTAACTATTTAATAATTTTGTACCTTGCCTTAACTGAACAAGTTTTATGAAGTGTAGCATACAATGTAACAGAGTGAACATACAGAACAGAATCAACATAAACCATTCAAATGTTTAGCCCTTGAGAAATAGAGACAAGATCAGATTCCATCTTAAATGGAAAAGAAAAGTACAACCCACCTCTCCAAAAAAAAAAAAAAAAAAATGAACGAAACATGAAAAGAAAAGTAGACACAAATAACACCCTAAATATTAAAAAAGTTTATGGTCCTTCATAATTTTGTATAAATCCCATATGAACACTATGAGAAGTGACTTTGTCCACATGAAGACCCTTAACTGGTTTTTAAAAATTGAGACTTTTAGGTGTCATGAAATGTAGTAATCTAATAATTATATATGCACATATATTCTCATATAATTAAGTAAACAAATTTACAATGTTGCACCTCATATTAAAAATAAAGAAACAGAGGCATCAGAATATTAAGAATATTGAAATTTGTGATTATAAGGCTTGGCTTACTCTTGCCTGCCTGCTTGTGCTAGATGTTAATTGCCTCCCACGCTCTCGTGGTCAGGAGTTGCTGTGTGCCTGCTGCCATTTGTGAACTTCAGGGCCAGGTAAACCAGGGAATTGTTCACTCATTCAGCAACACAGTATCCAGTCCCCATAAACAGTTAAGTACCTAGTTCTGATTCTCAAGAACACTCTAAGATATGTTTCATAATTATCACTGCCTCCAAAGCTAACACAAGTTTTTAGTAGGCTGTGTAGAAGCAATTCCAGGGTGATCAGTGTTCTAGCATACGTCATTCTGTAGTAATGAGCCAGGCAACTCCCTCTATAAATTCTGCAGTGACTGAAATCTGTAGCAGCTCATTGAATCAAAATTATATGTTGAAACACCCATTAATTTAGTACTCAGTTCAGTAGAATATGCAAACCAATGCTTCCTCCCAAAGAAAAAAGAATTCATAGAATGACCCTGTTTACAAGTGACAGACCTCACATCTCCAACTCACATGCAGTAGTCAGGAACTGCATGGGTCCCCACTAATTTACCACATGGTGGAAGGGTAAGAAAAAAGGTTGGTTCCTGGAGACAGGTAAGAAGTCTAATCTACATGATTTCTTGTTTTGTCCACACATTTTGGCAACAGGGCTATGCATGGGCAGTGAAAAATAGAGACCTTTTCACGATAAAAGCTTTCTAAAGCAACCTATGGAGAACCAAATATCACCCCAGAGTAAGTGATTCAGACTGTGCCATGCTAATAAGGGACTTCCAAAATATTGTTATCCTTTCTTCACAAAAAGAAAGGCCTAATTATTTGCTTTCATTTGCTTAAGCTAAGCAACCTTTCTGGTTGTTGAACACTTGGTATTCGAAGGCTTGAATACAATACGCTGTCAGAAATCACTTACACTTTGAGCACATTTTTATTTAACACATTCTGTTGTTAATTTTCAGAATATGTTTATGGAGATCATATTACATGGCTGGCAGTCACTGTGTGGGACAGTCACTCATGGCTGGGGAACTGACAGTGAGAAAGATACAGATTTTTCTTGCCTTCATAAAAGTTGTAGGATAGTAGCAAAGTTAAGCAACAATGTAATCCTAAAGTCTTTTTAAGGTTGATGGAGACTTTCTATGTAGAAAACTAACTCCAGCTGAACACCAAAGAGAAAGAAGAGAGCAAAGCAGAAAGGAAGAGGAGGAAACAACGAAGGTTAGTGCAAAGGTGTAGCTGCATCTGCAGAACACTGAGTCAAGGGAAGATGAGACATACTCAAGGGGCATAGCTAAGGCCTTTGAGTTTGGTGTAGGTGGATTTTTCTGTCCCATCTGCCAACTCCCAAGTAACCACGTGGAGACATGAATTATGAAAGCTCGGCTGATAGCTTAGGGTTGTTTCTAACTAACTCATATAACTTAAATTAACCCATTTCTACTAATTTACTTTCAGCATCATGGCTTTATTACCTTTACTCTATATTACCCATGCTGCTTCATCTCTGGCTGGCTGGCACCTCCCTGCATATCCTTCCTTCTTCCCAGCATCCTCTCTGCCCAGAAAATTCTACCTGTCTTTGGGCCATTCAGCTTTTTATTAAACCAATCTGAGTGACAAATCCTTACAGTGTTCAAAAAGATTATTCCACAACAGTTTGGAGCACATTGGGTAGAGGGTCAAGACAAGAGTTTGAATTACAAAAATGAGACCAGTTCTTGTGAGGTACTACAGGTTAGGTGAAGGGAACAGATCCTACTCTAATTGTAATTATATTAATTTAATCACTTCAAGAAGAGCCAGGGCTGGAAAGAGAAGTCAGATTTGAGCACACAGTATGCACAAGTGAGGATCAAAGTTAACTCCCCAGACCACATTTTTAAATATTGGATATGGTGTCATGGGCTTATAATCCATGCAATTGGGGAGGCAAGACAGGCTGAACCCTGGGACTTGTCCTGTTAGAGTGACCAACCAGAGAAGTTATTGTATCGAAAGTAAGGTGGGTTGTGTCTAAGGAACCACACTGACCTCTGACCTCCATCCTCTACACACACACACACACACACACACACACACACACACACACACACACACAGGATGATTAGAAGTTCCAGTGGAAACCACTATAAAAAATAGAACAAATAAATACAAGAATTTAATGGCTTATTGTAGTGCGCATGTGGGGAACATGATAGGATCCCAAATTCATGGATATTTTTTTCTAAACAATAAAAACTTCCATTTGTTATAATGGTTTCAGGGGTATCTTATAAATTTATTATGATATCTCTAATCCCTCAAATATTAAGGACAGTTACGCATTAGGGTTACTCAGAATTCCTGGATAGTCTTGGATTTCTTCAGACCTATATGCAGGAGGCTGGAACACTGTCCTAAGAATATATTCCCTTTCTGTTTACTCTTTAGTTGAGCTAAGTAAATTATAGAATGTGTTATAAAAAATTACCTTGGCAGGCTCTGTATTATGAGTATGAAACTGCTTGTTAGACTATATTGGTGCAAAAAAATGTAGGAGTGGATCATCTGTCCATACCAAAAAAACAAAACAAAACACAGCTGGAGAGATGGATCAGTGGTTAAAAGCACTTACTGATCTTCGAGAACACCCAGGTTTGGTCCTATCACATGCATGGCAGCTTACAACTGCCTGTAACTCCAGTTCCAAAGGATGTAAAATCCTCTTTGGGCCTCTATGCAAATTGGTATTCCATGGACTGACTCTCTCTGTTTCTCTCTGTCTCTCTCTGTCTCTGTCTCTGTCTCTGTCTCTCTCTCTATATATATATCTCTCTCTATATATATATATATAGAGAGAGAGAAATAGATAAATATATATAGATAGATATAGATACACACATATATGTATGTGTGTGTGTGTGTGTGTGTGTATTCTGCTATATATAAAGCATATTGGGAAGAGATTTGCTACAGAGGAAACATTAATCTTTGGGAAGTATGATGACATGTAGACACTGCCTGATGAAAAGTCAGTCATTCTAGAAAGGGTTGAAATTCCCTGGCATAGTCATCATTAGAGTAGATATGGAGAAGGTGAGAAGAGAGCAATGAGTCAATAGTGAAACACAGCTAGATAGGAGGAATTTGTGCTGTTGTTCTTTAGCACAGGAAGATGAGTTTGGCCTACATAAATCCTTGATATGATTAAAGTTTTCATATAGAAACATTAAATGTTTGAAAAGATGGGAATGCTAATTATTCCAATATGGTCATTATACAGTGCCTACATGCAACTACTTATCACACTATACTACACAAATATGTACAAATATCATGTCATAAAATATGCAATGAAAAATTGCTTTATAACCTTGAATCCAAGGTGATAGATGAATATCTTTCATATTTGCTTACATAATTTTGGTATCCTCTATCATTTTCTTTATTTCAATAGTAATTCATCTTCCTTGTCAAAGCTTATTGAATGTATACAAAGGGGAAAAAGTGGAGATTACATTTTGCATTAAAAAATAATGTACTGGTGACTCAGAAAATATCATCTTAAATGGGAAAATAAGAAAGTTTCATGTGAAGATGTCAAGGAGATTAAGGGAACTAGGGGTGAGATAAAGAGAAAGGAGCAGGGGCTGGGGAGATGGATCATGGGTTGAAAGGCAATGCTCCTTTTGCAGAGGAACTGAACTCAGCCCCCAGAACCCATGTTGGGTTACTCACTCCCGGCCATAACCACAGCTAAGTTCCAGGGGATCTGACATTATCTTCTGGCCTCTGAGGGCATCTGCACTCACATGCACGCACTGCATACCCAGACATACACATACACACACAACTGAAAAAGAAATAAACACTTTAAGAGGTACAGAGAAAAAGGATGTTAGAGCCATGAGCACATTTGATGGTTTTGGTGAATAGTGAGAAGAAATATTACTGTATATTATTCCACTTACATGCTGATGAACTAGAAAGACCTGATGATGGGCTCAACTGGCTCTACTTCTAAGGATAACTTAACACCTCTTATCACAGTCTTGAACAGATTGGTACAGTGAAAACTCCAGTGAAGAATACTAAGCAGTATTCAGTTGACTATTCACACCCACACTCTTTATGGTCCACCTACCAATATAAAAATTCATAATAGTAAGCTTGAATGACACGTTGAGACTCCTATTTGACTAACCTCACCTGCCCTGATGAGTCAGCTGTGGAACTCACATGAAAGCCATTTTGAAGACTAACAATTGGACTTGCATCTTGTTAATAAGACACCATTTCACATAGAACTAAGCAAAGCAATAATAAGATGTTATCCTTCAAATTAGCTTCAACAATGAGTGCAAAGGAGTCTTAAAAATAAAAGCCAACACCCAGCTTTCTGAGTACTATATAATGTCCCCAGCAAAGATATAATATCCTCATCTTTAAACCTGACATTTGACATCTGGAGCCTTTTTAGCTGACTTCAATTAAGAGTTTGGAGGATATGCCTCATAGTTACGGCCCTTCACTCAGGAGCTTGGGTAAAGCGCCATCACTCTCTGCCCTCACACACGACTCTAATCCTAAAAGCTTTGAAGATGGGATTTTCTTGCCCAGCAGTTGGCACAGCAGAACCTGGCTACTGGACAACTTTCAAGAAACCTACAGTGAACCCTCCACCCACCAACCAGCCACTTGTGAACAGCACCAGTGCAAAGTGGACCCTTGTGTACAAAGTTCCTGGATCTCCAGAGCTGACCAAACAACTTGGTCCAGTTCCAAGACCTGTGAACAAACAACATGCCAGTCAGGAATCTCTCCAGCTCTGACAGAGTGTGCTTCTCAACCCTGTCAGTCAAAAAGTTGTCAGCAAGTGGGGTTTGTAGTCCAGAGCTATCAACCTGCAAGTTACATGTCCAAGTGCTACCCGCTAAAGTCTACAGTGTCTGAGAGCTGCCAAACTGTGGAGTTTGAAACCACCCACTGCTGCTCTCAGCTTCCTGACTCCAGTTCCTGCAAATCCTCTAGCAATGTTGTCTCTGGGACACAGCTCGTGGAATCTTCTAGCACTTATGAGCCAGAGTGCTGTGTGACAGGCGGTTCACAATTGTCTAGTAAGTGAAGGCTTGAGAGACGATATGGTTAACTTGAATTGATTTCTGAATACTTGGGAACTCCATTTCTCTAAATATAAAATAATGTGTTTGTGTTTGAGAACAAACTTTTATTCTTTTGGGTATTTCTGGTGGTAATCTGGGATCATAAAGCATGCTAACCATTTTAGTAAATAAGATACTATTTATTGTTCAATAAATGGTTTCAAGAACCACTGGTTCTTGAAAAGACAACTTTCACTGCTAGCTATTGTCTATGAAAATATTTAGCAGGAGATATGGCTTATTAACTAATGTGATTATATCAGAAATCCATGAAATACTGGAATTCATACTGGATGCTCAAAGTGCTATACAATTTCTGTTAGGTCCAACTAGACCAGGAATCAATAGGTATTCAATAACATCAGAAATACTGCTAAAACTGGGTCTACTTGCTAACTGAATCAAAACACTTGTAAATAAGAAATGGAGTCTTGTATCTGAAAAGTGCAAGAAGTCTGGATTTCACCTTCATGAACTTCATAACAGTACAGTATCTGGTGGTCTTTTAACAGATAATTCACCATTAGAATCCTCATTCTATTTCCACTGTTCTTACTATTCTCACCTCTTTTTTCCAATGATTTAGGGATGGAAAAATGTGATTTCTCTTAAATAAAATAGACTTATTATAAATCTATTGTCACACTATCATTTTTCTTCAACATTTTGGTGAGGATTTTTAAAAGGTGTGTGTGTGTGTGTGTGTGTGTGTGTGTGTGTGTGTGTGTGTGATTCCTTGGAGCTAGATTTTCAGGTTGGTTTTTTTTTTTTTTTTTTTTTTCAGGTTGGTTTTAGGTAGGAACCAAATGCAGGCAGGTCCTCTGGAAGAGCAACAAGTACTCTTTAAGTTCTGAGCCATCTCTCCAGATTCCCTTGCTGTGAGTTTTATATTAGAGTTTTGAAGGATGCTTTGATGTGATAAAAGTAGTACACATCTGAAAATTTAAAGAACATCTTCCCTTACCACACTTTTTGAGAAGGAGCCAGAATACGGTATCACATTTTTGGTTGTTATACAAAGATAGCAAACATACTTAATTTAAAGACCATGAAATCTTGGAATCAGAATAGAGTATGGATATTTGAAATGCAATAGGTTTATTTAGGTAGCTTGGCTATTTTCAAGCTTTGGGGACAGTCTTAAATGGATCTCTCCTTTTGGAAGAAAATAAAAGTTGGTTATTAAGGACATGGACTGTGAAGACAAGCTTCCTGAAGTTGAAAATTCCATGTTTGTTGAAGGCTATTTGAACCCCAACTGGATGATTAGATGCAATTTATGTAACTATTCTTCAATAAAGTATTTTGTTTTCAACTCTAAACTTGAGACTACAAGGATGAGGCACTGTGAGTGTTAAAAGTTAATACATTGAAAGATAAGTCATCTTGTGTAGAGTTGATGCTCAATAAGATGCAGCAAAGTCTTGCTTGCATACACAGTAGGCTGCAGATAATGGAGATTTGTAAATAAACCCGGGGATTCATGGAAAAATGAAGGAAGCTGATCATCCCACAAAGGTGAAAGAGCGACTTTAGAATTTTTTTTTAAAGGAAAGGATTAATAGATGCACATGGCAAGGGGGGGGGTGTAGCCGGAGATTTCTCCAGTCCTGCCAGGGCCTGCAGCCACTCAGACCCAATTAAAGACACAGAGACTTATATTACTTATAAACTGCTTGGCCAGGGCAGGCTCCTTGCTATCCAGTTCTTACATCTTAAATTAACCCATTTCTATCAATCTATAAGTTGCCACATGGCTTGTGGCTTACTGGTACTTTACATCTTATTTCTCATGATGGCAGCAGCTGGCAGTATCTCCTCACTCAGCCTTCCTGTTCCCAGAATTCTCCTCTCTGCTTGTCCAGCCTATACTATACTTCCTGCCTGGCTACTGGCCAATCAGAATTTTATTTATCAACTAAATCAGAGCAACACATTCACAGCATACAGAGCAATCGATACCCACAACAGAGGTGGGGCTGAAGAGATATAGAGGTTAAAAGCACTTGCTGCTCTTGCAGAGGACCTAGATTCAGTTCCTTAGCACCAAAATGGTGGCTCAAGATCAGTTGGAACTCCAGATCCAGGGAATGTAGTGCACTTCCTGGCCTCTGAGGGCACTAGCTATACAAACATTTATGCAAGCATAATACCCATACCAAAATAAAAATAAAAACAACAAAACCCCTATACACTGTACCTACCTGAAGCAGGCTAACACATTACCCCTGAAATACTGCCAAAGCTAATGTGCCTGCCAATTACCCATCAGTCTGTGGGTATTTGTTTTGGAAATTACACATGTCAGGTGTAGTAAGCCAAGTGGAACCCAGAGAGAATATCATTTCTGGATGACTGTGAGGGTTCTCTGGATAAGACTGGCATTGAAATCAATGAACTCAATCAATGATCATGGTGGGTGATCATTATAAATGCATCGATGGCCCAGATACAACAAAACATGGAGGAGTAAGAAAGTGCTCCTTCTTGCTTCTTGTTTTTCTGTTGATCTTGTACTTCAGTCTTCTCCAACAAGCTTTGGGCTGTGGATTATACTTTCAGCTCCCATGGTGTTCAGGCTTTCATTCTTAAATCAAAATGACCATTGGCTCCCCTGGATATCCAGGGTATATAAAGCTGACTAGGAGACTTCTTCATCCTAATCTATAATCACATAACTATGGAAGAGTTATGACCACATCTGTAATGTTAGCAACATAGCTTTGTCAACAATAAACACTTCATCTCACGCCAGCCTCTCGGGATTTCAATCCAGTCAACATGTGAACATGGATGAAATTTATCCACAATGAAAATTTTTGTCAAAGTTCAAAGAAGTTCAAATGAATCACCTATGGTGAATTAAATTCATATGACTGCTGTTTATTGTATAGGCCTTCACATATGTGTTCCTGTAGTTGGTATAACATATGGAAGAATAATTTAATAATGACTACATATGGTTAGGGAAGTATGGGAAGATTAAAAACCCAGAAGAAAGGAATGACTGTTAAGCAAGTTTTATTTTCATGTCTACCATATTCATCACTTTAGGCTAATAACTAATTCTTTTAGGCTGAGCTTGGTCATTTTCCCTAAAATGTTATCTGAAGAATGGGCCAGTCCATGATATAACCCAACATGAAACACATGTAAGTCCCTCATAGGGATGAATCTTGTGACCTCAAATACAAGACTTTTGATATTTGAATATGAAATGGTATGATTCAGAAAGAGACCTTGGAGGGAAATTTATTATAAGGAGAAGATCATGAACAGGTTATGACTAGATCTTCCTCCATTTCAAATTCTGTCAATTACTAGCTGTGTGCCCTGGGACGATTTGACATTTCAGAGACTCTGTTCTTTCACTATAAAGTGGATAAAATGCGGCCTAATGTAGTAGATGATTGTGACAGCTCAATGATAAAGTTCCAATTAAATGCTTAGTGGAGTGTTTAACACGTGGTAAGTGTGCAATATACACCAGGTATCATTTGACACTTCATTTGCTATTTAGCTCTTGGAGCTCAACCTCAGTTTATGATTGAATGTGATGAACTGAAAATACAGGGCAAAGACCAAGAAATGCCTTTCTGTAGCATGGGAAAGGACTGAAGCAGTGTGGTACATACTGGGTATACCATGAAGAACTCATATTCTATATATTTCAGAACACTTTTTGTAAGTCAAATGACTCATTTCTTTCTAAACAGAAACTGTAGAGGGTTCTATGCATTGGTGTGTCAGAGCATAGGGATCTTAACTACATGCTTTTCTGTTTAAAGTCAAGCAAAGTGACTATCAAGAACATTTACTTGCCTTTACAGTAATGTGTCGTGAGCTAGACACAACAAAGCTAGTACTAACAGAGCATTTAGTATTTATCAAACATTCTGTATATTCTGTATATGACTTATCATAATAACTGGATGAAAGAATTACTATTTTATTACTCCATTTTTCCAATAAAGAGGAAGGCTTGCATGAATGGAGTTGTCAGACATATGTACCAAGTATATAACAGAGATTTTTATCATATAAAGTGGGTTTTAAAGTATAAATTACATGGCATTGCTAGTCATCAGAGTAACTCTAAGTATAAGGTACATTTATGTTATACAGAAGGTCAATACAAACAATTTAATTGAAAATGATCAGTTCAGCTAATCACTGCAAAGATCTAGAGAGGAATTTCAGAGCACTAAGTATAGTTGACTATTTGTCTTATTTATAATTCAGGAATGAATGCAATAGATGATACACATTTATTACAGGTTTAAAAAATGCTATATACTACAAACATCTTAGAAACAATATGAAATTGATTACATGATATGCGTGAGGTAAGATATGTATATGGCAGGTGTAGCAGGAATCTTAACAGTTCTTATTCATAAAAACAAACCTGGAGCCAGGTACTGGTGTGAACGCTGGGAGATCAGAGAAGCAAAACAAGCCACAGCTTCCTCACCTCGCCACTTCCTCAGCTGATCCTGTTTCCTCAGAGTAGATGCCTCTCAGCTGAACTGTGCTGCTCAAAAGCCTAAAAGCTTAACCAGGCAGTTCCTGGTTTTCACGCCTTATATACCTTTCTGCTTTCTGCCATCACTTCCTGGGATTAAAGGCTCACTTTGTGGGATTAAAGCTGTGAGTCACCATGCCTGGCTGATTCCAGTGTGGCTTTGAACTCACAGAGATCCGGATGGATCTCTGCCTCCCAAGTGATAGGATTAAAGGCGTGTGTGCCACCATTTTCTGGCCTCTATATCTAGTGGCTGTTCTGTTCTCTGACCCCAGATAAGTTTATTAGGGTGCACAATATTTTGGGGAACACAATATCACCACAGGCAGGAAGTGAGACTTCTGAACAATATAAGAGATATTTTATTTATATAATTTTTTATAATTATTCTTAATATCAATAATTTCATTTTCCATTACCTTTATCCTCCCACTTTATCTAAATAAAGTTTATTTTGAAAACCTTATGCTCATTGTAGACACAGGGGATGAAGAGAAGATTTGGTTGACACTGATTGAGAATCCTTTATACCTTTCTTTGACAACAGCTTGTTCTCACTCTTCTTCCTGTGAATATTCAGGAGTCCCATTCACACCCATAACTTGTAATTCTTTCACGTAAAATGTTTCCAATTTTTCTACTTGCATGCAAAATAGTTAACTAAAAAATAATATTTCAGAAACAACCAACATAGAGCAACTGTAGTTAAACCTTTTGAAGTGATACCTTGGAGGTAACAGGAGTGGGACACTCTTCATTGCCCTGGTCTTCCTTTGACCCTGATAAGGGATACACTGCACCATAGGCTCACAGGTGCAGGTATAGTAAACATATAAAACTACATTAAAAAGAAACCTTTCTGTTGTAGCATAGTTGTAAGCAATTTGCTTGACATTTTAATAAAACTTTCTCTAGTTTTGTGGAAGCAAACTCACTAATAAGACTCAAAGAGAGCTGTTCCTTGGAGCCCAAGGCAAAGCCAATGTTGTTGCCTTTGCACATAAGAACAAAGAAATCTCAAGGGTGAACAGCTGGAAATAGTTAAGCCAGTTCCTATTCTTCCATTACTCAATACAGTGCTGCTTCAAATATGGGGTCAATGCTCCTGAAAGAGGTCAATACCTACTAATTGACAAAGATAATGAGAAAAGAAGATTGAAAATCAAAGGCAAGCTGATAACAGTAGTCCTTAGGATGTACCAAGTTGTCACTATTCAGAGACACTCACTTCCTCCTTAGTTACAATGACTGTGTAGCGAAATACCTGGATTACAAATTCTCTTTCAAACTGTGTAAGAAGTGATCTCAGGATCACCCATGGTTGCTGGTTTTTTTTGTTGTTGTTTTGTTTTGGGGTTTTTTTTGTTATTGTTTTTATTCCTCTTGACATGAAGTATATGTACTTATTATTTTTATACTGTATCCTATAGGACTAATTTTATAGTGTGTGCTAACACCCTCAAGAACAAACTTACTTTCCTAAGTCTCATATTTTGCTAAATTATAGCACAGAGTAAAATAAATTGCAAATTTTTGCTCAATTGATGTTTACATGCCAGATTATAACACACTTATAAGATGGTTAGTTTTATAGTAAGACTCAGTTAAGGCCTGTCATAATTCTAAGTGTTACTTAGTAACCAGGTGTTACTGTTGGAGCATCTGTTGCCTTGGAAAGAATATATCTTTCTGAGAGAATAGAAACAAGTATCAAGGTGATTTCCATTGTTCAGGCTTATTTGTTCAGTAGGATGTCTAAAGTAGGTCTGCTCCTGGTTTCCCATGTCCCAAAGGGTATAGCTGATGGTAGCTTGGTCCCCAGGACTCTGGTTTAATTTCCTTTAGTGAATGGATGTAGAGATCAAAACATTGATCTTGAGACTAGTCCTGAGGGAATTCTAATATGAGGCCTGTGCTCTGGGACCCTGAAGCTGCTAATGGAATGCTAAGTAATCAAAAAACAATATTCTGCACTGTGGGCCATTGAACTTTCCTGTGAGGACAAATACTAGCCAAAGCTATATTTCACCCTGAGAGATGTCCAGTCAGTATTAAGTGTCTCCAAGATCTTCCTCCGGATGCTGAGTGAAATACATACAGCCTGTGTATTCACAACAAAGGTCAGTTGATTGTTTTGATGTTTTCTTTATATGTGGCCTCACTTTTATCTTCAGTGAGCCTCACTCACTAGAGATGAACAAATATACCTGCCAACACTAAGTGACAGACTCAAGTCCATTTCAGCTCATTACCAAGAGAGTCAGAGCTAGAACTCACGCATATGACTCTCATTCGAACGTTCCCTTGGCTGTGCCTCACATTGCCATTCAATACGAGGAGCTTCTTTTAAAAATGTGTTAACCACAAAATCTTTAATGAAACCTACATGTATACTAACATGTATATAGCTCTATAGGAGATATAAAATAATCTTTATTAGATCATAAATGTGACTTAAGTGAATATACTTGTGTAATAAACATATTTTCACTCACAGAATTTTAAATATCCCTTAATGTAAGTTGGAATATTATTTTTATAAATGTAAGAAAACCATTGGTTTTTTATTTTGGAGATGCAGCAAGTACTTTCACGTGCTGGTAAGTAGTTATCATCTCTGCCATTTGAATGATTGGGTTGCATTCATCACCTTCATAGGATTATAACAACCATCGCTAACATTTCTTGAGGTCACAGAAGTGAAAAGGGGCTAGCACTCACTCAGGGGAGGAACTTTTCTTAACTAAGGTCATCTTGTCTTTCAATAAGTGCTTATCTGAAAACACTGTCATTCCCTCAGGGTTACTGCCATATTTCTGTCATGTCCTCTAAATAGCCCTTTCCTCCACAGGAGCTTCAGAAGTCCCCTCTGCAAAGCCACCAGCAGCCATGGCAGAGAAACCAGCTCCTGAATGATTGCCAAGACACCAGAAGGGAATTGCCAGCTGCCAACCAGCAGACAGTATGCTCAGCCTTTATGAAAATTTCCTACCTGACTCTGTGATTTGTCTACAGAATTGCCCTCAGCATTTTCTTCCCAAGTCTTTAGATCTTGCCACTTAGAAACCTGCGCTCAAAGTCCTGGGCTTCGTGAACAGATAACAGTGGATGTCCCAGGATCCCACAGTGGGCAGTTGTGGGTTGTACACTCACTTCTTATGCTTGATTGGGAGTTAGCAGCTGCTGACCTCTAGTGGACTCTGTTTGCATATTGAAAACATAACTACCTACTCAGCCATGTTTGCCTTGACTTCCATTGCTTTTTCAAAAATCCCAGTTTCTAAATAAAGTATGTAAAGATTGCTTGCTGGCATCGCTTAAGGAGGTGGTAAATCTCATGAAAGATTGTGTTCTGAGAATTTCATTAAAGAAAAATCAGATGTGGGGTGCTGGGGAGGTGGGACATTGGGTAATAGCACTTGCTACACAACCATGAGGACCCACGTCCAAACCTTCATCACCCACCACATAAAATCAGGTGTACACACACACACACACACACACACACACACACACACACACACACACACACACACTTGTAATCCTAGTACTATTGTGTGTTGGATAGTGGGGAATTGGGAGGCATGGAGCAAACAGAATCACTGGGGCTTGCTGACTGCCAGCCTGGCTCCAGGTTCAGTGAGAGACCCTTCTTCAAAGGAATTAGATGGAAAGTGATAGTGTGGGCCATCAAATATGCTTCTCTGGTTTCTGCATATACACAGTCACAGGTATACACACACACACACACACACTATATGTGAGTATGTGTATATATATATATATATATATATATATAGAGAGAGAGAGAGAGAGAGAGAGAGATAAATAGATAGATAGATAAATTTCACCAGCTTGTTTATTGCTCTGTGTCTCAACTTTAAGATTATTTGTTAAGCAAACTGTGGCTTACACTTGTTCCCTTTTCTTTGGCCTTTTCTGTCAATGCCCTTTAAGCCTCCCAGATGTATTTTTAAGATGGCATCAAGTTTCTTTATAACTTTAATTATTATTACTAGCTATCTCTTCATAATTTGTTCATTTTATTTATACATTACTATAACTATTGCATCACTACTTATATTTCTGTTTCTTATTAAACACTTGTCAAAAATAGCAAAAATAAGTACTTATAATGATAAGAGTGCTGTCTCATAATTTCAACTGGCAAACAACAGCTTGTGGGAAGGGACTTTGAGAACTGTGAAAAGTCAGAGATGTTATCCCATTTCCATGGTAACAAGTTAACCCCTTACAGTATCGCAAATGCTAGCAACAGACAGGAGACACCTCAGGTCAGAGACAGAGATGGTTATTATTCATGGCAGCAGCAGAAGCCAGGGTGTTAGCATTTGCCTCTGTTCCAAGAGCTCCAGTTCTCACAGGGCCAGGTGGCAGCTGCGTTCACACTGTCTTGTTTTACAAAAGCTCTGAGCTTCTAAGCTCTGGCCAATGGATGTGATAATAGGCTGTAGGTATGGCTGACATTTTCCCCAGAGAAAACACTATATGTATTGTTCTATTTGCTCCACAAGCATGGTTGAAAAGATAATTCAAAACAGAAGGAATTGGTGAGTCTGCCCTAGAGACAGGAATGCAAGTGCCTCCTGTTAAGGATTTTCCCCAACAGCGTCCAATCATTGTCTCTCCCCTGCACTGCTTTGATGAATGTCTCTATGTTCCAGCCCAGTGACTACTCAGAATCTGCCCTCAGTAGATTGTACTCAATCCATTCATGAAGTCTCAGACAGCACTCAATAAAGTCACTATAATGAGAACTCCAGTATCATCCAACAGACAGAGACTGTCTCTGTTTGCCAAAGGTTCAATTCAGCAAAAATCATTCAAGTGAGTTGTAGCTCAAAGGGTCCCAAGAGGCCCTGTTACTTCTTGATATGTAGCTTTTTGCCACCAGGAGAACCCACTTTGCAACTTACTGGTGAGCAAATATGGGCACACAGCGCTGAGGACAAAAAAGTTCCAAATTGGCTCCAAGGGCTTTCCACGAGGTCACCTTCTGGTCCTTATTTTGATCTCTGCTAAAACTAATGAAATTGTATGGAATTCTAAGCAGCCCAATGTTCCTCCTTGGTTTGCTTATTTATGCACATATACAAAAGAACACAAGTTCTGCATGCCTCTTTCCTTGAAATCACCCAGCGTATTTGAAGATAAGCTCCTATGTTATCAGTAGACAGAGGGTTAATATTCTACATCATCTTCTTACAGTAGCTAATGCCCTAATGTAGGAGCAAGAGGTAAAGAGAGAGAAGAGAGAAAAGGGGAGGAGAGAGGAAGGGGGAGAAAGCAAGGTTTCTTTACCCAGGTTTTAAGAACCTGTTAAGAGCTTATATTTTTAGTCCACCTGATGTCCCATAGTCATTAGCAACTTCTTAAATATTTATGCCAGAGAATATTGAATGAACTCAAAGATCCAGTTCAGCAATTACAGCAGTTTCTCTGCTGAAGAACAAGGTTTGCTCCTGTGGGGTGTATCAGGCTGCAGACACACACAGCACGAAGCATTTTTGTTGTTTGTTTTGACCTTTTTCTAGAGCACATAGTACCTCACTGTGCAGAAAGATTAGTCGCCCGGTTTCAACATAACTGCTACCGAAGTTTCCCGAACTAATTGAGGGAATATGCCTGAAAGTTTCAAGGACTGAACTGAGAGATGGACTGCCAGTCCCCTTCCATCCTTCACAGATAAGAGCATCCCACTTCCTTACCTTCACAAGACCCAAGATAAAGTTCTAACAATGTAACTAGACCCCATTTATATCAATGATGAATCTTCTATACTTTGAGATCAGCACATATGCAGAGAGATCTCTGTAATCATCTCAGAGGAAGCTCTACTCACCCAGCTAAACCTTTTTATTAGCAGTTTGAGGTGTCAACTAAAAGCTGACTATTAGATTAAAGCAGAGATCCCTGTTCACTCTGGGCTTTGTTTTTTTCAGCTGTCTTTGTACCTCTTCCTTAGGAATTGAATTTTAATCATCTCCTCAATCCCTTCTTATTAACAGACAATAAATTGAAGGGCCATATATTGTCTCAGATTAGTTAACATGGGCACTATTGATTCTGGTGAAATTCCCTCAAATTTGACTAAGCATTTTGCAAGGTTCTCTGACTCTTCCAACGAAGCTTTTACTTGTCAAAACCCCAATATTGATGCCATGCTAGACATGGTAGTGTGCCTCTTAATCTTAGTACCCCTGTGGGATATGTAGGGGCAAACAAGAGAACCTGTCACCAAAACGGGGAAGCTGATGACCGATGACCTCAGGCTTTCAGGTTTGAGACATCCTAACTATTTTCTCTGTGTATTCTGCTGGAGACCTAAGATGATCAGCGGCTTCCTCCACCTGCTCTGTGCCTTCCCAAACATGATGGGCTGTATACCCTCAAACTGTAAGACAAAATCAGCTCCTCTTTTCCCTCTAAGTTGTTTCTTGTCAGATAGTTTGTTCTATCAATGAAGATTATTTAATATAGTTGTTATTATCACCTTGAATAGGTGTTTATAACCATGAGATATTTTATGAAATCATCATGGTAATTCCCTCCATGAAAAGATTTTGTGGTGAACTCACAAAGGGAAAACAAATCAAGGTATAGAGCCATGAAAATATTATTAACTCAGTAGTGAAGATTACAAAGGAGAAAAAAGAAACTAAGTAAGAAAACAGCAAGATGTAAATAGTCTTTTGTTATTGATAATTGCTTTAAGTAAAAATGGATTAAATTCTCCAATCAAAATGCCTTATCACTAATAGATCACTGAAAAAGTTTCTTTCTTTCTTTTTTTATTTTGAGCACAAGCCTGTTGAACATCCATAAGAGTCTTAAATGAAATGGGCACATACTTTTAAACTCATTGCCCAGAGTCACCAGGATCCTGGGTTTCACTCTCCAGGAAAAGATAAGCCCCTTCTATGGCTTCTCCCATCGTTTGCGCTTGACTCAAAGTCACTTGGCTAGGAGGCCTGACCATGATTAAAAAGGAATTAATAATCTCCTCTCTCTCTCTCTCTCTCTCTCTCTCTCTCTCTCTCTCTCTCTCTCTCTGCAATGAAAATATTTTTATTTAAAAGATTTTTTTTTTGCATTTTACATACCAACCACAGTTTCCCCTCCCTCCCCTCCTCCTGCTCACCCTCCACCTTTCCCCTCCCTCCACTTCTCCCACTCTCTCCCACCTCCCTCCCACCTCCTACCCCATCTACTCCTCAGAGAGGGTAAGTCCTCCCATGGGGAATCAACAAAGTCTGGCATATCAAGCTGAGGCAGGACAAAGCCCCTTCCCCTCTGTATTGAGGCTGAGCAAGGTATCCCACCAAAGGGAATGGGCTCCAAAAAGCCACTTCATGCACTAGGGATAAATCTTGATCCCACTGCCAGTGGCCCCACAAACTGCCCAAGCCACACAACTGTCACCCACATTCAGTGGGCCTAGTTTGGTCCCATGCAAGTTCCCCCAGCTGTCAGTCCAGAGTTAGTGAGCTCCAACTAGTTTAGCTTAGCTGTCTCTGTGGGTTTCCTCATCATGATCTTGACCCCTTTGGTGAAAAAACAAGTTTCTTTTATGTAGTCATAGTGAGCTTGTAGATATGACATATACCGTGGAGACATCATTTAACAGCGCTATATAGTATAGTTAAAATTCATCAAATGAGTAGATTGTAAGTAAATCTTGGCAGCTGATGGCAGCTGGGGCGGGGAGCGTCATTTCTCTTTGGGGAGTGACCATAGATTGTCTATGCTTCAGTGGATGACTCCACACTTATGAACATGCAGACATTTCTAATTGGGCACAATAAGACAAACAAAAAGAGGACATGAGGTTGGGGGGGCATTATGAAGAGTTTTGGGAGACCTGTAAGGGAAAGTAATGGTGAGATGATCACAACACATTGTTTACATCTATGAAATTCTTAAAACACAGTTTTTTGAAAAGAAACAAAAATGTTAACTGTGTGAAGTGATAGGAATGTAATTTGTTTGATTGCTATTATGGCTCCACAATGCATATGTGTAGTAAAAGACCATCATATTGTAAACTTTAACCATATGTATGTAAACATACAGTTTCTATTGCTCAGTTTTATCTCAGAAAAACCTAGAAATGTTTAAATAAAAGTCTTTTACATTTAATATATCAACATATAGGTAAATGAAGGAATAGTTCAAAGACCTAATGCAGACAAAAGAACACAGTTCAAGGACTTAATCATAAGAATGGAAAGAATAGATACCTCTATCTTTCATGTGTTTAATAAATTATGAGAGGAAGTGTTCATTTAAATGGAGCATTTTTTTAATCATGTAGAATTCATTAGTGCATGTGAAGGAAGAAGATATGAAGGTGTGAAATTCCACCATAATTTGTATAAACTAATTTTATATAAATATATGATATATTTATATAAATTAAAAGCATACTTAATATGCACAGCACAGCAAAAATTTAGTTAATACTATATTATGTCCAGACAAACTGACTCCAAATTCTACATAGATAGGTAGGGGGTTAACTATGTAATGGACTGCAGTTCAGTGATTTTATATGTGACACAGTACAGGAGGTGTTTCGTTTAGGTCATGTTGTGCTTCCCTAAGTCAAGCTAGGGTGACTATTAGCAAAAATATTAGAACATGCACATGAGAATCATGACAAAGCATATGAAGCCTTCTTGCCTTCCTACAGTGTTTTTTAAAGCAAACTGAAGTTTCTCAAGGAACAGTTTTAATAAAGATTTAAGCATGTGTGTTAATGAGGACAGGAGAGAGAGAAAGAGAGACAGAGATAGAGATAGGTGGATTTAGGGAAAAGGGAGTGCATATCCATGATGTGAATATAAGTTTCTCAAAACAGGAAGACACCTTTGTCCTGTTTTCAAACTCTTTACATTTTCAGTAAGCTAAGTTTTCAGGTATATATACATAATGGGTAAAAAAAAAAAGTGCATGAGAGAGATTATTGAATAAGTAAATGTTAACTTTCATTTGATGAAGAATACCAAGGGCATATTTTGTGATTGCTATGATACTTATTAGGAATATTTACTAATGATAGACTAAGCTCCCCATAGTCATTATGCCTACTCAAGTAGGGATGTGATGAGAATTAAATTAAGTAATACCTGTAAAACATATAAAATGGTGTCTGGTATGTGATAATGACAGGAAGGCCACAGTAAGTGGTAGCCACGTTGAGTCCCATATTACAGTTGGGAAATAAGATGAGAAATGTTTTGCTTGCATAGTAGCTGCATTTTTGTGTGTATGTCTGTGCTTGTTGGGGGAGAGAGAGAGAATGCACACAACAGAGGAAAAAAGGTAAATAGACACAGGCAGCAGGGAGCTGGCCAACACAGTTTGTAAGAGGTTTAAGTGATGTTAAGTAATGGTAATTACATGGTGTTAAAGACTAGAGAAATCTAGTTTGGCAGGAACAGCCTGCGAAGTAATTATGAAAAAGTAGTTAAATTACTTAAAGTCCAGATCAATAAAATTGGAGTTTTTCCCCAAGGGCTGGATGGGAATGTCAATCCGGCAGAAGACATGGAAAGAGGAAGTGATGTGAGTGTAGACATGAACAGGCAAACCAAGAATGTCTATGAAACTCATTGGAGGCAGAGCAGGGTGGACCAAGTGCCTGGCTAGTTGTGTATGGGCAACTGGAAATTGTGGTGGTTTGGGGGAGAATTTCATGATATAACTAACTTTGGGAATGTAATTCTAAACACAACATTCAAGTAAAGCAGGAGACGGTGGGGCTAAGAATTACGGATGGCAATAAGGGATTCACAAAATACAATGTGGATGACAGCACGGATTCCAGAATCAGAAGATGGATGAAACACATGATCTTGGAAATGCGAAAACACACTTTACTATTAGCATCATTTTCTGAAAACAGATGCTTGGTTATTTCTTTAGAATAGAACATTAATTCATTCCCTAATGACACTAAGACATCTAGCAAGCCAATCTAAATTTAGTGACACTGTTGGAAACTTCCACCGAAAGAATTGTGTTGTCAATTTTCTTCCAGTGTTTGTGTCTTTTCCTACTGATGAATTGTTTCTCTGTTTTCCAGATTCCCATGTCATTTCTTTCTCTCCATAAAATTTAGTAGAATATGTCAACTTTTAGTCAAGCTTGGTAGATTCCACTTGCATTCTCTGTGCATCACTTACTGGATGTATTAAACACTGCTGTAGCTGGTCCACCAAAGAAGTCTACCTGGGGCAAGAATCACTTTTATCTTGTGTTACTGATTCTCTCATTCTGTGGTATATATCTTGGATTCTTGATAAATATTTTCTAAACTAACGAATGGGTGAAACAAAGAATGTGTGTCACTTATCGGCAAACCTTCATTGTTGAATGTGATGAGAATTGTTCGTCCAAGACAGAAGTATTCATAATATTCTCTATAAAGTAAGAGTGGTAAGGTCCCCGATTCATTGACTGTAAAGCCACAATGTGGATTAATCTTGAGGACTACATGATTCCTCATTTTCTTGGACTCTGGAATCTAGGGTCATATGCATTTGTCTATCTGTAAATTATGGGAGCCTTACTTGGGCCAAATAAGACCTTATAGTAACAGCCATTATGAAATAGCATCATTCAGTCTATAGGAATCACTTTCAGGACTCTGTGCTTTCTGAAAGTCTGTGGGATTTTGTATAAATATTTGTAGGTAAAAGTGGTACTGACATTGACAGAAGACACACAAATTAATTAATGCCCAGATTTATACAGTTATTAGATGATAGTATCAATTCATTTCTGTATGATGCTATATTAGATTGTGGGAATAAAATGGGGATATAAGGAAATTTTGTTTATATGCTTTTCTTTATGTCTATTACTCTAATGTTCTATATTTCTGGTATTAATACTTGAAACAGTAAATTTTGTCTTCTAAATTTATAAGGATGAATTATCAGCAGTCATATGCATGTCTATGCCATCAGGTATGTTATGGAGTAAGTGCTGACTAAATGCTCATTACTCCTAATCCCATAACACTTCTGTTTAGGAAAAAATACACCCATGCATACATAGGATACATATGGAACCCATGCACGCATATACACAGCTTGGTGACACACTGATGACACAGGCTTGGCTCTTGGTTATTTTAGAGATAAGCACATGTAAAAAGCATCTAAACATAAATTTGATAAACATTCACCTAAATGTGAATGTCCCTATTACTAATGATACTCAGCATATGTGTCCAAGATTGTAGAAGACTCTCACCACTGTGTACAGAATATCCAGTGATGAGGTCCTAGGATGGAGTTCCTTAATCACATCAGGCACAAACCATCAAAGACTAATAGCCTCTGACATCATGTTCTGAGATAAATTTATCATAGGTGTATAAGACCTCAGTGTCTATATGACTTCATCGTCACACATAACCCTTCTGGTAAAAGAGACCTGTATTGCTGTAGAGAAACCAGCGTACTAGTTCATATTTGCTACTCTCCTGGGCATAGGGAGACTTGATAAGTGTGGCCATGACCATTGAACATTAAAATAGAAGAAAGTGCTGTGATTTAAATTGAATTTTTAGCCAAAGGGGATGGATTTGAGATTCGACAGATAATTTAAATTCCCATTAAAATAGCCGCTGGAGCTACTGGATATGCCAGTGGGTGAAAAAATGCAGTGGAATAGTGGAAGCTGGCCATTTTCATGCATTTAAAACAAGTTTGTAGAGACATACAAGTTTCTAAGTAGCCTTCAAAGTGCTCAAACCTAGGGAAAGTTTGTATGTATTCTGTGATTATTTGTGCCAATTTAATGCAGGCAGTCCTTTTTGAAAATTGTGGTCAGATATAATATGGGCAATAAAACACAATACTGTCATGGTCATCTTAATAGAGCTTTTTTTTTTTTATCCAGAAAGATATTTCTCAATGGTAGTACGAATAACGTTGAAACACATACAGCCTGTGGAATTCATGATAAATGCCATTTTGTCCAGCCTTCTTTTTGGAATTCTACTTATTTGCCCTTGTTCAAACTGGAATCCATCATTTTAACTGAACTCGACCTCATTACCTATATTCAAAAGTATCACAGACAAAACACAATCTCAATGACTGTTTATTCATTTACAGAAATTAATGAAGCAAGCACTCATTTTCTGAAATAACGTATTTTCAGGGGAAATCATTTTATGGTCAGAGGTTGAAATCAAGGAAAACACACAGGAGTCTTTCACAGCATGGCCTTTAAAATTCTTTTGATCATAAACGTTGAAAATTGTTTAGTTTCTTTCCAAACCTTTTGCTTCCTAGAATTTTTTTGTCAATGTACAAAAAGAATGGAATTTACTTCTCAGTAAGTTATGTATAACTTGTCATTATTCAGAGTAGTTTGCTTCAACTTTCAGAGGCAATTCCAAAAGAGAATGCTAAGTGATTAGAACTAGAGTGAGTCCATAGCCTTCTAAAGTGTCTGTTTGGGTTGGTGTAACTTTACCAAGGCCCCTATTAAAATCCAGTCACACTGATTTATAGTTATACTCAATCGATGGAAGGTATTGCAGAGATCATCCAGTTTTATGAGAGGTAGGAGCCCCACTTCCTGGGTATAATAGAGTTCAGATGCAGCCTCAAACAACAAGGAAGATGAGTCTGTATACAGAACTGCCACCCTCTGAGAATATATAAAGGGACAAGACGAATGTGTGTCAGAATCACACCGAGCTTCTCACGTCTTCTCTTAGACCGCCAACGCTCTCCGACGCTCACTATGGCTAGCCGTAACAACTGCTCCGGAAACTGCAACTCAGGATCACTCAGAAACTCCTGCCATATCCCAGCCACCCCTTCCATTGCCCTCTGTTCTACAAACATGGACTGTGGAGAGGTCTTCTGCGTACCCAGCAACTGCCAAGATCATACCTGGTTCATGGACAACTGCCCGGAGACCTTTGGAGAACCTTCCAGTGGCCAGCCAGCCAGCCATGAAGCCAGCAGCTATGAAAATTCTTGTTGCACTTCTGCGTACTATGTGCCCAGACCCTGCCAGGGCTCTGGCTATCTTCCTGCTTCTGTCATCTCTGGTGTCTGCCTCCCAGCATCCTGCAGGCCTGTGAGCTATGTGTCTAGCAGCTACCGGCCAGTGAGTCCATTCTTCAACAACTGCCAGCCTGTGGGCTGTGTGTCTGGTGGCTATCGCCCACTCCCCTGTGTATCCAGCAGCTGCCGACCCCTGAGCATTGTCTCTTACGGATGCAGGCCTTCAGGTTGTATGTCTTATGGCCCTCAAACCATTCACATTGTGTCAAACAGCTTCAGACCTCTGCGGCCTGTCTCTGGTAGTTGCCAACCAGGGACCCGTGTGTTTGGCACTTGTCGTCCATCTTGCTCTGCACAAGGAGGGCAGTAGCCTCCTTGTTCCAGTGAACAACAATGATGAGGAGTCAGGATTAAAATTGCAACTCTCTGGACTTTTGCTTCTATCTGAACTTTTGCTTTTTCTTGTTTGCACTGTGCCTGAGTTAATGCAAACTTCCTTTCACATTGTGACTTGCTTTTATCTTTCCTTCATGTAAAATCTCTGGCCACTTAATGTTTTTCAAGTGGGAGGACTATGTACCTAATATGACCCATACTATAATAAATGAGACTTTCCAAATTAATAATCCAGTGCATTGATTTATCTTTCATTACTTCATGCAAACACAAAAATGAGCACCCTCAAATACTTGCCAGATGATGCTGTACCATGTGCAATGGTTTAGCATTTTAGGAGTGTAATGACTTCAGACAAATATGAGAGACCAAATAATGACCTTTGTGTAAGTTATGGTCTAAAGGGGAGCTCAATGGTAATAATCTCTTACCTCTGACTTCTAGTGCACATGTGCCCACATTGCAAGACCCCCAAGCAAGACCACCACAGAGCTAATATCTGATGCAAAACACAAAGGGGTTTATTAATAACAAGCAAGCTCGGGCTTGGTCCGAGCCCAACATCTGACAGCGGGTTGGAGGAGGATGGCCCTGAGCATTCACTTGAAGGGTTTTATATAGGAAAGGTTTACATGAAGCTTGGGATTGGACGAGGGGGCTGGGGTGAGGTAGTTCTTTGAAGTTACTGGCTGAAGTATAAGCATGAGGTTACTGATGGCTAACAGGATTCAGGGTATCTATAGAGGCATAAATTTTTACTCCCTATGTCCTGCTTTTGTCGAACCCAGGTTATATACATTCAGATTTATTGTTCCAGTCCTATTTTTCCCATGAGTTCAACTTCTGGTCAGTTGAGCCCATTATTCCCCATATCTTGTTTTGCCAAGTCCAGGATATATAGATTTATTGTTTCAGCCTTATTTTTCCATAAGTTCAACTTCTGGTAAGTTCTAAAACTGCTGGTCAGCACATACCTTTAGAGGAGGTGCGGGGAGAGCAGGAGCCTCTCTCAAGATGGCTACTGATTTTTCCCTTTCACACACACCTCCGCCAGAATGTTCTTCAGTTGCAAATCCAACAATAAGCTTTCGCTAAAGCCTATGTTGCTTCCTTTGATCTCATCCCATAAGACACGATCAGTGCTTCCTTTGTTACCTGTGTCCTTCCTGCTTCTCTGTGTTTATTCCCTGCAAACACCATGCTCCTGCACTCTTGTCTAACACATGATGACTCATCAATGTTTTCATTTTAAATAATCATCCCCATTTTATATATGCCACTATCAAGAATAGTTTGCCCTTCTCTGTTTGCTGGAAATATCACAAAAACAATTCAAATTCACTAATTAACCTTAGACTTAAGCAACAGCTAAAAGCTATTGAACACTCATAGAGGCATGATGTGTCAGGCGAAAGAGACAGAGATATGAAAAAAAAATCTAATATGAATTATCGGAGTTTGCCAGAAGTCATACATTACAGGATAAATCTTAGTTAAATCTCGTTAATTAAGTAAAGCTAAATTGCACATATGTGAATGTTGATCTCTTTGAGATACTAGAAATGACTGTCTTCAATGCAAAAATTAAAAGAAGAAAGAGAAAGCATCAAAATCAGACTCAAGTGTGACATGGATGCTAGACCTATCAGAAAGGGATTTAAAATTACTCTCATGGGTGTTTTCAGAGCTGTGATTTAAAAAAAAAAATAAGGCAAGACAAAGAGATGGGAATTCAATAAAAGATTTATTTATTTATTCATTCATTCATTCATTCATTTATTTTACATCCCGTCCACAGTTTCCCCTCCCTCCTCTCCTCCCAGTCCTCCCCCTACCCCCCCCCTTCCCACTCTCCCCAATCCACTTTTCCTCCATTTCTGTTCAGGAAAGGGCAGGTCTCCCATGGATATCAACAAAACATGGTATAACAAGTTGCGGTAAGCCTGGATGTTTAAGATACTAAGAACTACTTGAAAGATAACAGGTCAAGGACGTGTGTCCATTAAAAGTCTAAGACTTAATTTTGAGGTCACAGAGCATGTCTACATTCTTGGCCATGCCTTCCCAGAGAAACTTGGCCTCGTAAATATTGAGGACCAGAAGCTAACTTAGCAGTCTTTTCTCCCAGACAAGGGATGTGCTTTGATTTCACAGTTCTTATCCTACCTATAAATTTCCCAGGACTGACACAGAAGGGGAGTTCTTCCTATTACAATTTTGTTTACTTATTAATATTTATTTATTTTGCAATGTTGACTGTGCACCTTAAACGCCCCTGTATGTGAGGTAAAAATTCTACCACTGTATTATAGCCCCAGCTCCAGAATGACAGAACAGTTCCTATCATGTTCCTGATGGTGATGTTGTAAAGTCCACTGTAAATGAGTAATTTCTCCCACCTGCCGGGTTTTTTGAGTTGATGGCATCTGCACCTTCAGTTTTTGAATACTGTCCTGGCAATTTCCTGATACCTGACCTTCACATAGTTCAGTCTGCCTGTAAGGCAGACATGCAGCTGTTGTTGATGTGGTTGGAGAGCTTACTTTTGACATCATTTCAAAATGAGATGAAGTGATCTAGAACACATAGTCTATTCTGCACTAAAGATGGAAATATTATTGTGATACTGGTCCATGTCCTCATCTTACCTGTTTTTAAATTTCAAAATGAAATTATAAAGTGTCTTCCCAAAGCACATGCCATGCATTTTTTTTTCACTAAGAAGCCTTTGACATTCCTCCAACTTGTTATGTGAACCAATAGTCTGTTTCCTTGATTTTCCTTGAGCAAAAGCTGCTAAACTCATAACTGATAAGAACATAAACATAATACTTTCAAGAAATCGCTACAGGCTGAGCATGGAATAGCATGAAGAAAGGAAGCTCGCAGTACACTGGAAATAAGAAAAAGAAAGAAGAAAGACATAATTAAGTAATATTGGCTAAGAACTTTCAAATTGAAACAAAACCCACCAAACCAGAAATTCTGAAATCTCAGAGAGTGTATACACCTTGATAAATGAAAATAAAAACAATAACTAACAGAACATGAGATGAATATAACATTTCAAACTCCAGAAATCAGAGTGAAATCCTCCTCTTCAAAGCAAGTACATGTGAAATCACAACTACAAGAAAATATTTTAAATAAATGTGGTAATATGATGCTTTCTTGTTGTCTCTTTCTTTTTACATAAATGTATTTTATATTATTTTATGTGTATTATTGAGTTTTTGCATAGGGCACATGTCTGGTAGGCACAGAGGTAAGAAAAGACCTTGGGTCCCTTGGAACTAGAGTTACACATGGTTCTGAGCCACCACATGGGTGTTGAGAATCAATTTCTGGTCCTCCAGAAGAGCATACAGTCTTCTTAACCACTGAACTCTCTCTTTGGCCCGATCTTATTCTTATTCATCACATTCTCATTTAAATCATTACATTGCTTTGCAGGACTCTGCTTCCTGAAATAGTCAGAAAAGTCTATTTAAAAAGATACACTGTTCAGACTGAAAACAGGCAGTGTGTCACTGTTTCATCTGATTAATGTAGTTGTGTACTTTGAAATTATTTCAGCATGCTAAATTGCTAAATAAGCAAGAGATTCTTGCTTCATGCCAAGCTCTCTTGTGGGTGCTAGGAATATAATAGTAAAAAGTTCAATCATAGAGGGGTTTAGAAAAAAATGGTAAATACTGATAAAAACATAATGATATGAGTGTTTTAAGAAGTACAGAGGGAGTGAGGGATGTTATAACAGGGAGATGTGATTACTTTAAGAAAGTCAGAAGTTTCCTGTCATTAAAAACTGACAACTGAAAAAAGCAGGGAGACTAACTGCAGATTTCACCTCTCCCTCCTCTCCTCCAAATCCATCCCCTAGACTCACCCCCAGCTCTGTAGCAGACCATCTGCTGTGGCCTCCTCTTCTACTCTGCCCCTATCTCCAGCAGATCAGGCAGATCTTCTCCTCCAACCTTGCCCCACACTTATTTGTTGTCCCAGGCCCCATCTCCAGCAGGCATTCCTTGGGAACCTGCCAATCAAGCTGCCAGAGAAGCAATTAGGCCAATGAAGCAGCAGGTAGGCAAGCTTCAGATTTCTTTCCCCCTTATGTCCTCCCAATCCAAAGCCCCAGTCTCATCCCCAGCTCTGTAGCAGATTTACCTGCTGTGACCTCTCCTTACTCTCTACTCCCATTTCTAGGGAACTAAACGTATCTTGGTGGTATACCCTGCTTTCCTCCCTCCTGTGAACCTCATTTTTCCCCACCAGCACATCCTCATTCCTAAGTGTCAGTTTCTGAAACCTAGAAACACTTTGTATCCGGAACTCCCAGGGCCACTGGTCACACCTGGCAAGACCCAAGAATCCCTTACTGGGAAACACACAGCCACCAACGCCTCCTAAAAACCAGAGAGGGCAACAAAAACCAAGGAACAAAACACTGACCCAACAAAAACAAGACCAGAAATCAACACCTAGAATTACAATCATCCGCAATCCAGATGCCGAGACGTCAGTGTAAAAACACAATCAATAAAAACCAAGACAATATGTCCCCACTAGAGGACAGCAACTCTACCCTAAATAGAGAGCTTGGGGGAGCGGGAGACCCCAGCTGGATCAAGAACAGAGAGGGAAAACAAGGAATGGGAAATCATGATAAATGAAGACCACATGAGAATAGGAAGAAGCAAAGTGCTAGAGAGGCCCACAGAAATCCACAAAGATACCCCCACAATAGACTGCTGGCAATGGTCGAGAGAAAGCCCGAACTGACCCACTCTGGTGATGGGATAGCCAAACACCCTAATTGTCGTGCTAGAAACCCCATCCAATGACTGAGGGATCTGGAAGCAGAGATCCACGGCTAGGCCCCAGGTGGAGCTCCGGGAGTCCAATTAGCAAGAAAGAGGAGGGTCTATATGAGCGAGAATTGTTGAGACCAAGGTTGGATAAAGCACAGGGACAAATAGCCAAATGAATGGAAACACATGAACTATGAACCAATGGCTGAGGGGCCTCCAACTGGATCAGGCCCTCTGAATGAGTGAGACAGTTGATTGGCTTGATCTGTTTGGGAGGCATCCAGGCAGTGGGACCGGGTCCTGTGCTCATTGCATGAGTTGGCTGTTTGAAACCTGGGGCTTATGCAGGGTCGCTTGGCTCGGCCTGGGAGGAGGGGACTGGCCCTGCCTGGACTGAGTCTACCAGGTTGATCTCAGTCCTCAATGGAGGCATTGCCCTGGAGGAGGTGGGAATGGGGGGTAGGCTGGGGGGAAGGGGAGGAGGGCGGGAGAGGGAGAACAAGGGAATCCGTGGCTGATATGTAGAACTGAATGGTATTGTAAAATAAAATAAAATTAAATTAAATTAAATTTTTAAAAAAACACAATCAATAAAAACCAAGACAATATGTCCCCACTAGAGGCCAGCAACTCTACCCTAAATATTCCAAGATAGCTGAAGCATAAGAAAAATACCTTAAAACATTCTTTATGAATATGATAGAGGTTCTTAAAGAAGAAATGAAAAATCCCTTAAATAAATCTATGAAAACACAGTGGAAATAAATAAATAAATAAAACCCTCAAAGACTGAAAGTAGAAATAGAATCAATAAAGAAAATCCAAACTTGGAGAAATCTGGAAATGAAAGATCTAGAAACTTGAATAGGAATCTCAGAGGTAAGCATCACCAACAGAATACAAGAGATGGAAGAGATAATCTCAGGCATTAGAGACATGATAGAAGAAATGGATACCTCAGTGAGAGAAAAAGTCTAATCCAAAAATCTCCAGGAACAAAACATCCAGGAAATCTAGGACAGTATGAAAAAAATAAAATCTAAAAATAATAGGGATAGAGGAAGGAGAAGATACTCAGGTCAGAGGCACAGAAAATATTTTCAATAAAAATCATAGAAGAAAATTCCCCTAACCTAAATAAGGAGATGCCTATCAAAGTACAAGAAGTCCACAGAACAACAAATACACTGGACCAGAAAAAAAATTCCCCTTGAAACAAAATAATTAAAGCACTAAATGCACAGAACAAAGAAAGAATATTAAAAGCAGCAAGGCAGAAAAGGCTAAGTTACATATAAAGCAGACCTATTAGAATAACATCTGACTTCTCAGTGGAGACTCTAGAAGCCGGAAGGGACTGGGCAGATGCCCTGAAGAATCTTAGAGATGAGAGATGCCAGCCCAGACTACTATACCCAAAAAAATTTCCCATTACCTTAGTTGGAGAAAATAAAACATTCCATGGTCATTTTGAAATTTAAAGTACTATGTGATGTTATAAGTCTCTGTCTCTCTCTGTTTGTTTCTCTTATACATATATACACACGTTCATTCTATTTAGTCTAGTAATTTTCAGTGTTCTTGATCATAGGATTATGAATAAATTTGAAACCTATACCTAATGTCATATTATGGTAATTTTATATGCACATAAAAGTTAAATAACACAAAAATCAAAATGCTAAAAAATGGTCTCAGTGAAAGGAATCAGACAATAGAAGATACAGTAAACTGAGAACATTTTTGGTGTTCAAATTCTTTCTTAATTTTTTTTTACTAGTTATCACAATTTCTTTACTGAATCTTTGGGAATTTCACACCATAAACCCTAAGTCTGCTCACCTCCCAATCACCCCATATCCTTCCCTCACCCAAGCAGCATCCCCTAAAAAAAAAAATTAAAAAAATCAAACCAAACAAAATCAAAACAAGCAAGCAAACAAACAAATAATGACAAAACCAAAACAAAACAGAACAAATCTCTTCAATTCTCCATCTTTCCTTCCTCACCAACACCTCTTCATTCATCCTGGAACCGCAGTGTGTCCAATCAGCTTTACTTGCAAATGTTCACTGCAATGAGTCATTGGTCTTGATCAAGGCTCTAGTTTCTGGTACACCATCATCATTGGATCCTCACTGAAGATCCTGTCAGATATCCCATGGCCACCCTGAGTCATGAAGATCCTGCTGTTAATGTTCCCCAGGACCAGTCCTTTCATGAGTTCCAACAGGTCCTAGATTGGGTAAATGTTAAGGTGGGCCAACCCCAGGCCTGGATGTGGGCATGGCTAGTAGTTGAGCTTGTCAGTCCAGGCCACTGGGGCCATCCCCTTCAGGTGTGGGGTGGAGTCAGCTCTCCTACGCCCATGATATCAGTGTCAATTCTCCCTGGCCCATGGTGAGGGGTAAGGCCATCTCTCTTGAGTGCTAGAGTGGTGGGCTGGTACAGTTTGCCTGTAAGTGTTGGGGCCAGTTCTCTTGCTGTAGTGTCCAGCAATGGGCAGGGCCAGCTCTCCCATAGCCAGAGAAGGATGGGCCTGCTCAGCATGGCCCTCTGATTTCATCAGGAACCGTTCCTATGGCCCCCTGATGTGCTATAGGCCACAGACATCAGCACAGACCCCAGCTGCAGCAGGACTATGGACCCAGACATTTTCCTTGGCAGCAGCTGGATGTGGATGTCACCATTGCCCCAGGTGGCAGTGCAGGCCACCCAGACCACCATGGCTCTGGCACCAGTGCAGCCCTCAAACACCAACATGGCATATCAGTTGAAGGATAGATAATATTTTTTTTAAATGTAGTCTATGTACAAGTCACAGCAACAAAAACTATGTTAAAAATGATCGACACTTAAGTTCGTAAAAGAAACACTACTACAGCTTAAATCACGTGTTGACCCTCACACACAGATATTGGGAAGTATCAATATCCCACTTCTCCCACTTTCGCCGATAGACAGGTCATCCAGAAAACATCTAAATAGATAAATGCTGGAGCTAACTGATGTTATGATCCCAATGGACAGTGGTGGTTTTAAAGAAAATGGGCCACGAAGTGAGTGACATTTTTAGGGGATGTGGCTTTGTTGGGAAAAGTGCAGGCTTTGAGGTCTCTTTTGTTCAAACTTCCCTCAATGTGACAGACACCTGACTTCCTGTTGCCTTCAGGATGTAGCACTCTCAGCTCCAGCACCACCTCTGCCTGCATGCTGTCATGCTCCCCATCAGGATGATAATGGTCATGGTGTCTCTTCACAGAAATAAAAAACCCAAACTAAGACATGGAGCTAACAGATATTTATAGAACATTTCACCCAAGAATATAAGAATATACCTTCTCTTCAGCATCTCATGGAACTTTCTTCAAATCTGTCCACATACTCAGACACAATGTAAGTCTCAACAGATATAGGAAAATGGCAATAACTTCCTGTATCCTATCTTACCACCATGAATTAAAGCTGGATATCAACATCAGCAGAAAGCCTACAAACTCTTGGAAACTGAACAACTTACTACTGAGAGAAAATTGGTCAAGACAGAAATTAAGAAAGAAATCAAAGACTCCCTAGAATTGAGTGAAGATGAAGACACAACATACCCACCTGTATCGGACAATGAAGGTGGGTCTAAGAGACAAATTCATAGAATCTAGTACCTATATAAGAAAATGGACATCCGTGTGGGCTCTGGGCATTTCCCTGGCACCAGATTTCTCCCTAATCCCATACTGGCTCACTCTGTCAAGATGTCTCTTTCATCTTGATGTCTCCCTCTCTGTCCCTCCCCAAACTCAGCCATCTCAATCCCTCACGTTCCCACCCTCTATCTCCTCCTCTCTACCCCCACTCCCAGTTTACCCAGGAGATCTTAACCATTTCCCTTTTCTGGGGCTATCCATGCATGTCCCTTTTAGGGTCCTCCTCTTTATCTAGCTTTTTGGGGGTTGTAGCCTGGTTATCCTTGGCTTTACATCTCATATCCACTTGTGAGAGTACATACCATGTTTGTCCTGCTGGGTCTGGGTTACCTCACTCAGAATGATTTTTTTTCTAGTTCCATCCATTTGCCAACAAATTTCATGATGTCATGGTTTTTTACTGCTGTGTAATACTCCATTGTGTAAATGTACCACATTTTCTTTATTTGTTCTTCCATTGAGGGGCATCTAGGTTGCATAATACTAGCCCAGGTACATGAACTGGCTTTTTCGAGCCTATTCCTTATGGTGGGATGCCTTACTCAGCCTTGATGCCAGAGAGAGCAGTTTGATTCTGCCACAGCTTGGTGTGCCAGCCTGTGCTGACTACCCAAGGGAGGCCTTCCTCCCTATGAGGAGTGGATGAGGGTGAAATGGGGGTGCAGAGGTGGGGAGATGGGAGAAGGGGAGGGAGAGTGAACAGTGGTTGGTATACAAAATAAAAAACATTAAGTAAAATAATAAAAAAGAAAATATTAATACAATAAAAAAATAGAGAGATCACATACTAGTAACTTAACAGCACACCTGAAAGCTCTAGAGAAAAAAAAAGAAATCATACTTAAAAAGAGTAAATGACAAGAAATAATCAAACTTGGGGATGAAATCAATAAAATAGAATAAAAACAGCAACAACAACAAACACAAAGAATAAAAAAAGAGCTGGTAATTTGAGAAAAAAAATTAGATTGATAAATCCTTATCCAAATTAAAATGAGAGAATGTCCAAATTAACAAAATTAGAGGCAGAAAAGGAGATACAACAACAGATGCTGGGGAAATCCAGAGAAACATAAGGACATACTTTAAATCTGTACTCCAGCAAATTGGAAAGTCTAAAAAAAAAAAAAAGAAAGGAAAAGAAAAGACAGAAAAAGATAACTTTCTAGATACATACAACTTACCAAAGTTAAATGAAGACCAGGCAAATAAGCAATTTAAACAGTTCTATAGACCCTATAGGAAAGAAACAGTAATTAAAGGTCTCTCAACAAAAAAAGAAAAAAGAAAGAAAGAAAGAAAGAAAGAAAGAAAGAAAGAAAGAAAGAAAGAAAGAAAGAAAGAAAGAAAGAAAGACAAACGAACCAACAAACAAAAACAGGGTCAGGTGGTTTTAGGGCAGAATTCTACCAGACTTT
>CABHPQ010172151.1:0-24995 GCA_902168405.1 Peromyscus aztecus | reverse complement strand
GAACATACAGCATTTGTCTTTCAGCACCTAAGTTACCTCAGTTGATGTAATGTTTTCCAGTTGCATCTATTTACCTGCTGATTTCATGATTTCACCCTCCTTTATGCTGAGAACCACTCCATTGTGTGTATGTACCACGTTTTCCTTATCCATTCTTCTGGACCTCTAGGTTAATTCTATTTCCTAGCTACTGTGAATAGCACCATGATGAACATGAATGTGCAAGTGTCTATTTAGAAGGATATAGTCCTTTAAGTACATGCCCATGAGTAGTATAGCGCGGTCATATGGAAGTGATATTTCTTGGTTTGCTTGTTTGTTTAAGAAATGTCCATATTGTGCCCCAAAGTCACTGCACTAGTTTATCCTCCCATCACTGGTGGATGAGTTCCCCTTTCACCACATCTACCCCGGCATCTGTTACCACTTGTGTTTCTGATGGCCATTCTAATAGGAGTGAGATGGAATCTTAAAGTAGCTTTTATTTGCACTTCTCTGACTATTAGCAATAATAATTTATTTCTGTTAACTTCCATGGTACATTTTTATTGGGTTGTTTATTTTCTTAATATTTGTCTTTTTAGTTTGTTGTATATTTCTAGATAATATTCATCTGTCAGATGAATAGCTGGCAAAGACGGTCTCCCACTTTGTTGGCCTCACAATTTCCTTCACTGTCCAGCTGTTTGGTCTCATGAGATCACATTTATTGATTATTGATCTTATTTCCTATGCTCCTGGAGTCTCATTCAGAAAGTCCTTACCTGGGCCTATGCACTAAAGTACTCCATGCTTTTTCCACTAGCTGTTTCTTGGTATGAGGCTTTATGCTGAGGTCCTTGACCCATTTGGAGTTGCCTTTGTTCAGGATGAGATATAAGAATCTAGTTTCATTTTTCTGCATATTGAAATCTAGTTTTCCCAACACCATTTCTTGAAGATTCTATCCTTTTATTTGACATATATTTTTGACATCTCTGTCAAAAAATTAGGTAACTCTAGTTGCGTGGACCTATATCTAGGTTCTCAATTCTATTGCCTTGATCAACTGGTTTTGTGCCAATACCATGTTGTTTTTATCACCATGACTCTGTAGTATAATTTGAAATCAGGTACAGTGATACTTTCTTCATTATTCTTTTTGTTCAGGATTTCTTTGACTATCCTTGGTCTTTTGTGCCTCCATGTAAATTTTTGTATTGTGTTTTTATATATCTGGGAAGAATGACCTTGGAATTTTGATTAGTATTGTATTGCATCTGTACATTACTTTTGATAGGGTGGCTAATTTCACAAGATTAATTTTCCTGATCCATGAGCATGGGATGTCTTTCCATTTTCTAGTGTCTTCTTAGGTAGGTTTCCTGCTTTGGTGTGTTAAGGTTTTCACATAAAGGTCTTTCATTCCTTTAGCTAGGTGTATCACCAGGTATTTTACTTGTGTGGCTGTTTTGAATGGGATTGTTTCCCTGATTTCTTTTTCCAGAACATTTGTCATTGGTACATAGGAAGGCTACTGATTTTTGTGTGTTAGTTTTCTACCCTGACACTTTACTGAATGTATTTATTGTCCCTCAGAAATCTTGGTGGAGTCTTTAAGGTCTCTTACATATATAATCATATCTGCAAAAACATAAAAACTTTTATTTCTTTTCCTATTACCTCTTTATTTCCATTTCTTCTTACACAGCTCTTGCTAAGTCTTCAAGCACTATACTGAATAGAAGTGGAAAGCTTTTCTTTTTCTATTTAGTATGATGTTATCTATAATTTGTCCTTTATAGCTTTTGTTATATCAAGGTATGTTCCCTCCATCTCTAACCTCTCCATTAATGGAGAGATCATAAACGGTTGTTGGATTTTGTCAAGGCATATAATAAGATGAGCATTAACTCCTTTTAGTCCACTTATGTGATAAATTACATTTATTAGTTTATATTTGTTGAGCCATCTCTGACTCTCTGGAATACAGCCAATTTGGTCATGATGAATGAATGATCTTTTTGCTGAGATCCTGAGTTCCACTTGCAAGTATTTTACTGAGAAGTTTTACATCTATGTTAATTGGGGGAATTAATCTGTAATTTTCTGTTTTGATGATGTCTGGTTTGGAGATCTGGGTAATATTGGCTTCATATAAAGAGTGGAAGCCGCCGGGCGGTGGTGGCGCACGCCTTTAATCCCAGCACTCGGGAGGCAAGAGGCAGGCACCCTAACTGTCATGATAGAACTCTCACCCAGTGACTGATGGAAGCAGATGCAGAGATCCACAGCCAAGCCCCAGGTGGAGCTTCAGGAGTCCAATCGGCGAGAGAGAGGAGGGATTATATGAGCAAGAGATGTTGAGACCATGATTGGAAAAAGCACAGGGACAAATAGCCAAACTAGTGGAAACACATGAACTATGAACCAATAGCTGAGGACCCCCTGTAGCATGAATCTTAAAGGTACTTATTAATAAAATCAAACCTGAGGCCAGGTATTGGGGTGAATGCTGGAAGATCAGAGAAGCAGAACAAGCCACAGCTACCTCACCTCACCAGTTCCTCAGCTGATCCTGTTTCCTCAGACTGGAAGCCTCTGAGTCCTTATCCAAATGAATCTCAGCTGAACTGCCTCTCGAAAGCCTGAAAGCTTAACCAGGGCCCTAGTTCCTGGTTTTCACGCCTTATATACCTTTCTGCTTTCTGCCCCCACTTCCTGGGATTAAAGGCTTACTTTCTGGGATTAAAGGCATGTGTCACCATTCCTGACTGTTTCCAATGTGCCCTTGAACTCACAGAGATCCAGACAGATTTCCGCCTCTGGAATGCTAGGATTAAAGGCATGAGTGCCACCATTTTCTAGCCTCTGTGTCTAGTGGCTGTTCTGTTCTCTGACTCCAGATAAGTTTATTTGGGTGCACAATACTTTGGGGAACACAATACCACCACAACCCCTCATGGAACTGGATCAGGCCCTCTGGATAAGTGAGACAGTTGATTAGCTTGAACTATTTAGGAGGCCCCCAAGCAGTGGTACCAGGACCTGTCCTTAGTGCATGAGCTGGCTTTTTGGAACCTGGGGCCTATGCTGGGACACTTTGTTCAGCCTAGTTGAAGGGAGGAGGGGACTAGACCTGCCTCAACTGAATCTACCAGGCTGAGCTGAATCCCCAGGAGAGTCCTTGCCTTGGAGGAGGTGGGAATGGGGGGTGAATTGGAGGGAGGGGGTGGGAGGAGGGAGGACAGGGGAATCTGTGGCTGATATGTAAAATTAAATTAATTGTAAAATTAAAAAAATAACACCTAAAAAAATTGTTGCTCTCAGTGTCTGTGCTACTGATGTTATATTTAGGAAGTAGTATTCTGTGCCAATACGTTCAAGACTACTTCCTACTTTCTCTTCTATCAGGTTCAGTGTAACTGGATTTATGTTGAGGTCTTTGATCCACTTGGACTTGAGTTTTGTGCATGGCAATAGATATGGATCTATTTGCAGTCTTCTACATGTTGACATCCAGTTAAGCCAGCACCATTTGTTGAAGATGCTTTCTTTTTTCCATGATACAGTTTTGGCTTCTTTGTCAAAACTCAGGTGTTCATAGGTGTGTGGGTTAATGTCAGGGTCTTCAGTTCGATTCCATTGGTCCACATGTCAGTTTTTATGCCAATACCAAGCTGTTTTTATTACTATAGCTTTATAGTAGAGCTTGAGGTCAGGGATGGTGATGCCTCCAAAGGTGGCTTTATTGTACAGGGTTCTTTTAGCTATCCTGTGTTTTTTGTTTTTCCAAATGAAGTTGAGTATTGTTCTTTCCAGGTCTGTGAAGAATTGTGTTGGGATTTTGATGGGGATTGCATTGAATCTGTAGATTGCTTTTTGGTAAGATTGCCATTTTTACTTTGTTAATCCTACCTATCCATGAGCATGGGAGATCTTTCCATTTTCTGATATCTTCAATTTCTTTCTTCAAAGACTTAAAGTTCTTGTCATACAGGTCTTTCACTTGTTTAGTTAGAGTTACCCCAAGGTATTTTATATTATTTGTGGCTATTGTAAAGGGTGATGTTTCTCTAATTTCTTTCTCAGCCAGTTTATCATTTGTATATAGGAAGGCTACTGATTTTTTTTTTTAGTTAATCTTGTATCTTGCCACATTACTGAAGGTGTTTATCAGCTGTAGGAGTTCTCTGGTAGAATTTTTGGGGTCAATTATGTATACTATCATGTCATCTGCAAATAGTGAAAGTTTGACTTCTTCTTTTTCAGTTTGTATCCCCTTGATCTCCTTTTGTTGTCTTGTTGCTCTAGCTAGAATTTCAAGTACTACATTGAATAAATATGGGGAGAGCAGACAACCTTGTCTTGTTCCTGATTTTAGTGGAACTTTGAGTTTCTCTCCATTTAATTAGATGTTGGCTGTTGGCTTACTGTAAATTGCCTTTGTTATGTTTAGGTATGTTCCTTGTATTCCTGATCTCTTCAAGACTTTTATCATGAAGGGATGTTGGATTTTGTCAAAGGCCTTTTCAGCATCTAATGAAATGATCATGTGGTTTTTTTCTTTCAGTTTATTTATATGGTGTATTACATTGACAGATTTTCGTATGTTGAACCATCCTTGCATCTCTGGGATAATGCCTACTTGATCATGGTGGATAATTTTTTGATGTGTTCTTGGATTCAGTTTTCCAATATTTTATTGAGTATTTTTACATCAATGTTCATGAGGGAGATTGGTCTGTAATTCTCTTTCTTTGTCACATCTTTGTGTGGTTTGAGAATCAGAGTAACTGTAGCCTCATGAAAGAAGTTTGGTAACATTCCTTCTGTTTCTATTGTGTGGAACAATTTGAAGACTATTGGTATTAGCTCCTCTTTGAAGATCTGGTAGAATTCTGCATTGAAACCATCTGGTCCTGGGCTTTTTTTGGTTGGAGACTTTTAATGACTGTTTCTATTTCCTTAGGGGTTATTGGTCTATTTAAATAATTTATCTGGTCTTAATTTAACTTTAGTATGTGGTACCTATCCAGAAAATTTTCCATTTCTTTTAGATTTTCCAATTTTGTGGAGTACAGGTTTTTGAAGTATCACCTGATGATTCTCTGGATTTCCTCATTGTCTATTGTTATGTCTCCATTTTCATTTCTGATTTTGTTAAATTGGATGCTCTCTCTCTCTCTGTGCCTTTTGGTTAGTTTGGATAAGGGCTTGTCTATCTTGTTGATTTTCTCAAAGAACCAACTCTTTGTTTCATTGATTCTTTGTATTGTTCTCTTTGTTTCTATTTTATTGATTGCATCCCTCTATTTGATTATTTCCTGGCATCTATTCCTTCTGGGTGACTTTGCTTCTTATTGTCCTAGAGCTTTTCGGTGTGCTGTTGAGTCACTAGTGTGATATTTCTCCAACTTCTTTATGTGGGCATTTAATGCTATGAATTTTCCTCTTAGCACTGTTTTCGTAGTGTTCCATAAGTTTGAGTATATAGTACATTCATTTTCATTGAATACTAAGAAGTCTTTAATTTCTTTCTTTATTTCTTCCTTGACCCATTGGTGATTCAGTTGAGCATTATTCAGTTTCCATGAGATTGTAAGCTTTCTGTAATTTTTGTTGTTGTTGAAATCTAACTTTAAGTCATCAGGTCCATTAGAATACAGGAGGTTATTCCAATTTTTTTGTATCTGTTGAGGTTTGCTTTGTGACCGAGTATGTGGTCAGTTTTAGAGAAGGTTCCATGGGTTGCTGAGAAGAAAGTATATTCTTTTTTGTTAGGGTGGAATGTTCTGTAGATATTAAGTCCATTTGAGTCATAATATCTGTTAGGTCCCTTATTTCTCTGTTAACTTTCAATCTGACAGATCTGTCCAGTGGTGAAAGTGGGGTGTTGAAATCTCCCACTATTAATATGTGGGGTTTGATGTGTGATATAAGCTTTAGTAATATTTCTTTTACACATGTGGGTGCCCTTGTATTTGGGGCATAAATGTTCAGAATTGAAACTTAATCTTGGTGGATCTTTCCTGTGATGAGTATGTAATGTCATTCTCGATTTCTTTTAATTGATTTGAGTTTGAAGTCTATTTTGTTAGATATTAAGATAGCTACACTAGCTTGCTTCTCAAAAGTCCATTTGATTGAAAAGTCTTTTCCCAGCCTTTTACTCTGAGGTAGTGTCTGTCTTTGAAGTTGAGGTGTGTTTCTTATATGCAGCAGAAGGATGGGTCCTGATTTCATATCCATTTTGTTAGCCTGTGTCTCTTTATAGGTGAATTAAGTCCACTGATATTATGGAATATTAATGACCAGTGATTGTTAATTCCTGTAACCTTTTGGTGGTATTGTGTGTGTATTTCCCTACTTTGGGATTTACTGCTGTGTGGTTATCTATTGCCTGTGTTTTTGTGCATGTATCTGACTTCCTTAGGTTGGAATTTTCCTTCTGGTGCTTTCTGTGGGGCTGGATTTGTGGACAGGTATTGTTTAAATCTGGTTTTGTCTTGAAATGTCTTGTTCACCTCATCTATGGTGATTGAAAGTTTTGCTGGGTATATTAGTCTAGGCTAGAATTCATGGTCTATTAGTGTCTGTATTACATCTGTCCACAACCTTCTGGCTTTCAAAGTCTCCACTGAGAAGTTGGGTGTTATTCTGATGGGTCTGCCTTTATAAGTCACTTGTCCTTTTTCCTTTGCTGCTCTTAATATTCTTTCTTTATTCTGTATGTTTAGTGGTTAATTAGAGGGGACTTTGGGGGGGGTCTAGTCTATTGGTGTTCTATAAGCTTCTTGTATCTTCATAGGTATTTCTTTCTTTAAGTAGGGAACGTTTTCTTCCATGATTTTGTTGAATATATTTTCTGTGCCTTTGAGTTGGTATTCTTTTCCTTCTTCTATCCCTGTTATTCTTAGGTTTGGCCTTTTCGTGGTGTCCCAGATTTCCTGGGCTTTTTGTGTTATGACTTTTTTGGCTTTTGTGTTTTCTTTGACTGTCAAATTTATTTCCTCTATTGTGTCCTCCTCACCAGAGATTCTCTCTTCCATCTCTTGTATTCTGTTGTTTATGCTTGCATCTGTATTTCCTGTTCGTTTACTCAGATTTTCTATTTCCAGTATTCCCTCTGTTTGTGTCTTCTTCATTGTTTCTATTTCACTTTTCAGGTCTTGAACTATTTCCTTCACATGTCTTAATTGCTTTTTCATGGTTTCCTTCAATTTAAGGGTGCAGTGGGTAGCCATTCCAGCTTTGATCTGGAAGTTCCAACCCCCATTGAGGCTTCGGTAACTGTCACACCTACAAGGTGGGGCCGAGAGAGGATCATGAAGACCCAGATCCAGATGCACCAGCTCTCTTGGTTCATGGACCTTGGACGCTGGAGGTAGACCGAGCAGAGTTCTCCAGAGGAACACTGCCGGACTGCGCTACACCTTTCCCAGACCCTGTTACCTATCCCTTCACTTGTAAGTTACCCCACAAAATAAACCTCCCTTTTAACTACGTGTAGTGGTCTTAATAGTTTCACCAATAGAAGGGATTTATTGATTCCTTCCAATTTTTTGTTTGTCTTTTCCTCAATTTCTTTAAAGGAATTTTTCATTTCCTCTTTAAAGACCTCTAGCATCTTCGTGAAGTTATTTTTAAGTTCTCTTTCTTCTGCTTCTTCTACATTGTGATGTTCAGGTCTTGCTGTTGTAGAAGGGCTAGGTTCTGGTGATGCCATATTGCTCTTTATGTTGTTGTATGTATTTTTGCACTGGCATCTACACATCTCTTCCTCCAATAGGTGCAAGAGGTACTTGTGTCTGAGGGAGCGGCTATTGGTCCAGTCTGTGCTTGATGTGTCTGTGTCTCAGGGGGCCACTCTGGGTCCAAACTTAGCTCTTGTCTAATTGGAGCTGGCAGATTCTGTATCTCAGGGAGCTGCTCTTAGTCCAATCCAAGCTGACTGGTGCTGTGGCTCATGGAGCCACTCTTGGTCTTATCAGAACTCTTGGTCCAGTCAGAGCTGGTGGATTGTGTGTCTCAGGAAGCCTCTCTTGGTCCAATGAGAGCTGGCAGGTTATGTGTCTCAGGAAGCCACTAGTGTTGCAGGGGGAGGGATAATGGGGCGGGGGTGGGTCTTGTAGATTGCAGGGTCCGATGGGGGGTTTTGGTGAGGGAGCCTGCCCGCAGGAGTTTTCCCTGCTGGCTGACAGCACTAATTCTGGGATTTTTTAAATTTCCTTCTTGATATCTTCAATAACTTGCACATCATTCAACAGTGTGTTTATTTATTTTCTGTAGTTTCCATTGCTGTTGATATCTAGCTTTTTTTCCTTGTGATCAGATAGAATTTCCCAAATTTTTGTCCTATGGTCTTTAAATAGTGGCTTTGTATATTGCAACTTTGCTAAATTTACCTAGTCATTTCCACTCTCGTGTTTCCTTAGGACTTTCGGTATGGATAAGCATGCTTGTGAATAAACCAGTATGTTTTTTTTCTTTTCCAATTTGCTTACAATTCTTTGCACTGGTTATGTCTTTGAGGACAATGCTGAGGATGCTGGTGAAAATGGATGTCTTTGGCTGTTCCTGATGATAAAGGCACACACACCTTCTTCCCCACTGAACTGTGTATCTTTGTCAGCTGTGTGTTTATAGATGCCTTTTGTAAGTTTGAAGGTATTCATTTTCATTTGTTGTTGTGTATTTTTGGAGACAGAGTCAAGCTGGCCTTGACTTGGCATCATCCTTCCTCAACCTCCTAAGAAGCTGGAGTCAGAGGTATGTACTACCACACCCAAGCTGGAAATTTCCAATCGGCAATGGAAATCAAGCTCTGCCAAATGGCATTTCTGTTAATGTGGTGAACTGTACTGGTTTTCAAATATTCAACTTTAAATTCTTGGGATAAATCCCACATAACTGTGATGCATTGTTTTCTCCTACTGCTGTCTAAAACATTTTGATAATATTTTAAAGGTTTGTTTTTTTATGTACATGAAGAATAATAACTACAGATTTGTTTCCTTATCTTGCAAAGCAAAATGAGATGGGCTGTGCTTCTTCTCTATTTTTGCACTGCTTGTGTGAAATCAGTGCTATCTCTTCCTTAAATATTTGATAGAATTCCCCAGAGAAGCTGCCAGACAGGTACTTTTATTAAAGATGGATTTTTAAATACTCATAGGATCAATTTTGATAGATACAGGCTTATTCATGTTTTATATTTTCCTTGTAAGAGTGTTGGCAACTGGATAGGCAAGTGTGACTATCTATTTGTTGAGATTTTGGGCATATAGTTACTCTTTTCTTACTATTTTAAACAATTATTTATATACTGTGAGGTCATGTTGCCTCCTTCATTCCTGATACTAAGGAGTTCTCTCCTTGGTCAGTTTAGTTATATGTAAGTTGATTTTTTTTTGTTTTTGTTTTATTTTCCATTTTCCATTCCATTTTTATAAAGGAAATGGAGGGACTAGAGAGATGACTCAGCAGTTAGGAGCACTGGCTGCTCTTCTAGAGGACCTGGGTTCAATTCCCAGCACCACATGATAGCTGACAATTGTTTGTAACTCCAGTTCTAGGGTATCTGACACCTTCACACCAATGCACATAAAATAAATTTTTTGAAAAAGGAAATGGCAGTGGTAGCTCAAACTTTGTCTCAGTAGTGAACAATATTAGTCATAATATATGTCTTAGTTAGGGTTTCTATTGCTGCAACAAAACACCATGACCAAAAAGCAAGTTGGGGAGGAAAGGATTAATTTGGCTTCTACCTCCACATTTCTGTTCATCACTGAAGGAAGTCAGGACAGGAACTCAAGCATGACAGGAACCTGGAGGCAGGAGCTGATGCAGAGGCCATGGAGAGGTGCTGCTTACCGACCTGCTTCCCATGGCTTGCTCAGGCTGCTTTCTTATAGAACCCAGGATCACCAGCCTAGAGATGGCACCACCCACTATGCTCTAGGTCCTCCCCGATTAATCACTAAATGAGAAAATGCCTTACAGCTGGATTTCTTGGAGGCATTTCCTCAACTGAGGCTCCTTCCTCTCTGATGACTCTAGCTTGTGTCAAGTTGACACACAAAGCCAGCAAGGACAATGTGTATCATTCTCATCAAGTCAAGCAGATACACAGAAGCTGCAGAGGGTGGTTCCTGCATATAATCCCAGTACAATGGAGGCTGAGGGAGGAGGACTGAGTTTGATAGCAGCTTTGGACTATAGTGTGAGAACCTGTCTCAACCCTCTTGCTCCCAAAACAAAAGCAAACACAGTCTACGAGTTATTTCATAATCCACTGGATAGTGAGGAAGTGGAGGAAGGACGGGGGGTTATGAAAACTAGATCCCCATTTTCATAATAGGAAGTCAATAATAGACCAAAATGTATTGATTAAAAATGCAAAGTGAACATATTTTAAAGTGTAGGAGTAAATTCTTGTAGAGCTAAAGGAATTAAAAATGGGTGTGAAACCAGAGAGTTGGGGACAGCTATTTTTTCATTATAATTGCTGTTCTATTAATGATTAGGTTTTTAAAATATGTGTTGTGCTATGTTTATAAAATAACAATATACTATAGGAAAAGCATGTTTGACCATCAAAGTAAAGAAGCTATAGCCTTCAGTGCTGATGTGCTGGGTGAAGGAAAAATAGTCAGTTAACCTGGGAGGGAGCTGAAGGCCTTGGTAGATGAAGGGCTTGGCTTCAGGGATTTGCCACAACTTTATTTGTTCATTTATTTATTTGTTTGTTTGTTTGTTTATTATTTTTGCTTAGTTTTTGGGACAGGGTTTCTCTCTGTCATCCTGGTTGTCATGGAACTTGCTCTGTAAACTAGGCTGGCCTTGAACTCAGGGATCTGCCTATCTCTGCCTCCCGGGATTAAAGGTGGGCACCACCATGCCAAGCTTATGCTCCACCTTTAAATAAGACTAAAATTTGCCTTTTATTTTCATATACTTACAAAATCTGCATTTGATCTTACTCTGATGGAATTATCTTATGAAAGCTGTTGTGACCAAGTTAATGATTCCTACATAAACACACCCTTCCTCCCTTATCAGGCAGTTCTTTTCAGTGTGCAGGGAGGATTTTCACATGTCTTGCCTCGTTTCATCCTCTCAGCAACTCTGTGGGCCCAGTGTCATATAGATAGTGTTATCTCTTTGTAGCTGAGTTCAAAGTTGTGCTCAAGGTCACATTGGTGGTAAATGTCCAATGACCAAGGACTCCAACCACATTACCTGATAACTCCATAGTACACAGAATCAAATCTCAAAACAATTTGAATCTGTTACCAAGCGTTAAATGGCAGGTAGCAAATGGAACACGTTGTTTTGAGTTTGGTTTGGACAGGTTTGAGTACAGCCTGCCTCTGTTACTTGCTCTGTGGCTTTTGAAACATGGCTCAATCAGCTCAGCCTCTTTCCTCCACATAAATGAGATGCTGCTGCATTGTTTTTAGGTTTAACATACATAAAATATTTTTGACACCACCTCAGCTTTGTTTTCCAGTCATTCTTAAAGAGAGCATTAAAATATTCGTGTGATAGTGGTACAAAGCTTGTGGGAGTAACTAGCCAATGTCTGATTGGATCTGGTCTGTGGTAGTTTGGATGAAAATGGCCCCCCATAGACTCATAGGGAATGGCACTATAGGGAGGTGTGACCTTGTTGGAGTAGGTGTGGCCTTCTTTGAGGAAGTATATCACTGGGGGTGGGCTTTGGAGTTTCAGAAGCTCAAGCCGGGCCCTGTGGCTCTCTCTCTTCCTTCTGCCTACTGATCCAGATATAGAGCTCCGGGCTTCATCTCCAGCACCATGTCTGCCTACATTTGGCCATGCTTCCTGCCATGGGGATAATGGACTAAACCTCTGAACCTATAAGTCAGTACCAATTAAATACTTTCTTTCATAAGAGTTGTCATGGGGGTTTGGGGATTTAGCTCAGTGGTAGAGCGCTTGCCTAGCAAGCGCAAGGTCCTGGGTTCGGTCCTCAGCTCTGGAAAAAGAAAAAAGAAGAAAAAGAAAAAGAAAAAAAAAGAGAAAAAAGAAGAATAAAAAGAAAAAAAAAAGAGTTGTCATGGTCATGGTGTCTCTTCACAGTAACAGAACTTTGATTAAGACAGAACCCAAGCTTGACACTGTTCAGGTGAATAAAACCTGAGATTAGAAGCTAAGAACCTAGAAGAAATCCAAATACAACTCTTCTGCTAAAGGAATGTAGCAATAAAATGACTCCTAATAACATTTGCCATACTCATAGATCAGTGTCTTGCTCAACCATCATCAGAGACGCTTCCTCCTACAGTGGATGAGAACAAAAGCAGAGACCCACAACAGGACAATGTAGAAGATCTTGGAGCACTCAATCCTCAATGAGATGTCTCCATCAAATCCCTCCCCTCAGAGCTCAAGGAGCCCTGTGGAAGAAAAAGTAGAAAGATTGTAAAAGCCATCAGGGATGATGGACATCAACGAAGCAAGGCCTTCCCAAAACAAGCAGGACCGATGTACATATAAACTCTCAGAGACTGTGACAGCATGCACAGGGCCTGCGTGGGTCTAAACCAGATGGGGTCCAAATGCTGAGAGGGAAAGTGGACATAAGCCCCATACCTAACTCAGAAGCTATCTCCAACTGATAACTGATCACAGAGGAAAAGTTTTCTCCGACGCAGTTTCGCCAGTATACAAACCACTCTGAAGGCCAGGCGCTATGCCCAGCGGTAGATGGCCAACACAAAATGAACTCAGTGGCGTTTTTGGAGGTTCCTTTGTCTCACAATGCTTTGTCTGGCATTATTTTCACTCCCCCCCCCCAGGTCTTTTGCATATTTATTATAGTTTCCAGTGTTGTGTTGTTATGGGGTTTTATGTGTGTGAGCTTGTGTGTGTCTGCATCTATGTTTCTTGTGCTTTTTCCTTGGCTCTTTCTCTTCTGTTAGTTTGTTTTCTTCATCCTATTCCAATTTGTTTGTTTTTATTTTATCTTATTTTATTATTACTTTTTAGATGCCTGCTGTATTCTAACGAGAAAAAGAAAGGGTGTGCATTTGGGTGGGTGGGGGGTTGGGGAGGATTTAGGACAGGAGCAATCATGATCAGAATACATTGTATGGAAAAAAATCTATTTTCAATTTTTAAAAAAAGTCTGTAGGACATTCAAGCTGAATCTTCTCCACTCTCTTAGTATAGACTTAATAATGGCTTAATATTCTAAATATCTCTGTTCATGACACAAAAACTATGAGCATACTTAATTACTCACATTGGCTACTTTTTTTGGAACTACAATACTGACCCATCAAAATGACAATACTGGGTCCTTTTACTGAACTTCTCAGTCAAAATGAGAATATTCAAGAGACAGATGTAGGCAAATTGGAGGCCAAACCTGGTCTACATAGTGAGATTCTGCCCCCCCCCCAAAAAAAAAGCAGTATAGGAGTGGGTATTGCACATGAAAAGCTAAACTAAGACTTTAAAATGTAATTACGTTTAAGGAATTTTCCAGTAAGGTGAGTCACTTACAGTCAGACTGCATGTATAGACACCTTGCTTTTCTAAAACAGTACGTAAGTAGAGAGAACGCAGACAGGCAGATGTAGTTAACAATATTCATCTCTAAGGACTGGGGTCATACTGGGAGGAGGCACTGGCCTCTAGTTATTTGTTTTTGGACACTTTTTTGATCTGGTGAGGGGGGGGAGTATGTTTTAAAAACAATTATATGAAAAATAAGCCTGCCTAAAATCAAAAATGTTCGACCTGGTTTGCCCTCCTTAGGTTCCCAGTGACCACTTCTGACTAGATATGCAGAGACCTTCTTGAGGGACAGGACTTTAGTCTCAGAGTTTCTGTAAGCACTGTGGGCCACAGGTATCATGGGATTTGCATCTGATTACCATGTAGGAAGTGTGTCAGGGTCTGGTAGTCAAAATAAGTCAGGAATAGAGAAAATGTGTTCACATTGAAGAAGAAATCTGCTGCTTTCTTCCCTGCCTTCACATATGACTTTCCTTGGCTACTGTGGTGTCAAAACCACTTAAATGAAACATACTTCTAAGCAGGGATGAGGAAGGGACTGTGGCTGTTATCTCACACCCCACAAGAGCAGTTGAGTTTTGCTTTTTGGTCACTGCTAACGATATTTGTGAAAGCAAAGCACACGACCTCCAGTTGTACCTTCCTCTCTTTCAGGCCCACCCAGGCGCTATCCAGAGCTCCCTTCCTCAATTCCACCTCTCCGTGTTTTTCCTCTGCCCCTTCCTTCCAGGAGCTCCTGGTTATTCCCGGAGCTTGGAGCTTGGGTGGGGGAGGCTGTGGAGAGCTAAGGAGACAGCAGCAGCTACCTCAGCAGCCTGTGCTCCTGCATCCTGCCAGGCAGCCTCATCTCTGCCAGGCACTGAGTTTCTGACCAGCAGCCATGGGAGAGTTCATCCGTTTCAAAGGCTTCTAAAGCTCATGTTATTACTATCTAACAATGTCTTCATTCTCCACAACAGGGATCCAGCTCTACCAAGGCAATGCTCCACCAGATCCTCCAGTATTGATTGGTACTTACGAGTGTAAGTAAAAGAACCCATGCTTCACACTGCAGTGTGTATGTACATAAACCAAACCTGTCCATGGACTGCTGCTTGACTTTATCTCATGAACTGTCAGAAGCTGTCACCCCTGTTGTCTCCATGATGACCTTGTTAATGTCATGTCTGGACCCTGGTTTGCATCTTCACTTTCAACTTTGACACTCACTTGAACACAAAACACTAAAAGAAATGACTCTGGGAAAACTCCCTTTTGAAAGGAGTTGGAAGGTAGAGTGGGGAATGTCACAGACCTCAGGATTATGACATGATGCTGGGGTGTTAGCGCTATTCCTTATTTTGCTCATTGCTGATAAAATAAAGGGGTTGTTTGGTTCCTGCTTTAAGAAGGGATATAGTTCATCAAAGCAGGGAAGTCATGATGGCAAGAGAGTGAGGCAGCTGGTCCCATTGCTTCCACGGTCTAGAAGACAGAAGGTGGGTATTTCATTGAACATGGAGTTCACCATTTTGTCTAGCCTGGTAGGCTATAAAGCTTCTGGGATCCATTTGTCTCTGACCATCCCCACTCTAGGACTGGGGTTACAGACATGTGCCACCATGCCTCAGTGAATGCCGTGGATATGAACTGAAGTTCTCAGACTTTCACAGCAAGTACTTTACCTCTGGTCCATCTCCTCCAGCCTTATTTTAGGTCGCCGTTTTGAGGGTACATTCTGTTATGGGAGAGAAGATATGGTGATTACAATGCTTCACTCACATACACAAACACAAATGTACATATACTAGACACATGCGCACAAAGAATGGCTACAATTCAATAGTGTAGGTGTAAACAATGTATTTTTATATGGGGGGGGGGATTTCGACAGATGGTTCCAAATTTTCAGGCACTGGAACAGGCTGTTTGGACTTCGCATAAAACAAGAACATGAATCAAATTAACCTCGTTTCTTTATACATTACCCCGCTGCGGGAACCTTGATAAAGTATCACAAAACAAACTTAGCCCATTGTCTGCAAAAAGAGTGTAGATGAAATACTAGATAAAGCAAACTGTAGTAGTAGAAGGCAGGGGTTGCTGGGAAATGAACAAGGAACTAATCCTGTTATAAAGGGACACGAGAAACTCATTCAAGTGATTGTGTTCTGTATGCTAGTTACAGTGATAGTTACATGACTGTGCAATTTCAAAATCAGGGATTCTCAACTTAGCGCAATTGAACGAGACAACTTATAAAAGAGGGTATTTAATTGGGTGCTTGATTACAGTTCCAGAGGATTAGTCCTTGGTCATCACATCAGGGAGTATGGCAGCAGACAGGCAGGCATGGTGCTGGAGCTTACATCTGATTCAAAAGCAGGAGGCAGTGGGGAATAGGAGGGGAGAGGGAAAGGTAGAGAAAGGAAGGAAGGAAGGGAGAGAGAGAGAGAGAGAGAGAAGAGAGAGAGCAAGCCCCAGTGACACACCTCCTCCAACAAGGCCACATCTCCTAATCCTTCCCAAAACAATTCCACTAACTAGGGACCAAGCATTCAAATACATGAGTCGATGGGGAACCTCTCATTCACCTACCACAGTATCTAATTGTCCACATTGCTCCTGAGAAATCTGATGTAGCCTCAATTGCCGGCCTTCTGAACATTTTCCCCACTTTTTTTTCTTCAAATGAAGTTATCATGTCCTATTCAAACTAGAAAATGACATTCTATACTTCTAAGCTCTATGTGTGATTTATGTTTAAATCCCTCTTTCTGGATAGTCTGTGATTTCTTACCCATCCCAGAGTTCCCTCATCCTACTTCTAGGAGATAGTCTTCTCCTTCCATGTCTTTCTGAAGCTCATGTTTCACTTTCCATAGTTTTCATTTCAAAGAACTCTTTCTAATTCTCAGTGTGTTCCTTTCCCCAAGGACATAATTGTAACTCATTCTGTTTTCTTCTTCTGATGTACGCCTCCTTGCTTCAACCTCTCATGGTGAAATCTCTCTTCCAATATGTGGTGATCCTTAGTTAGCGATCCGTACACAGCTAATTATAGTCCTAAAATTGACTGTCCTAGAAGCCTGACTAGACGTCTCTAAACTGATCCGCTTCAGCACAAGATCACGCTCAAGCAGGAAGCTGGTTCCCCCAGGGGTTGTCAGTTTCTGTCGGCATTTCCTCTGGGGACTTAGCATTTCCCCCAGATGAGTTTTCTGTCAAACAGTTCCTTGTAACTCCTATTTAAAATCCTCGCTGTCAGTGTGTCTTCTGTCCCCAAGTCTGAAGTCCCTCAGATCCAGATTTTGAAGAAATTACTGCTATCTCTGAAGGACACTGATAAAATGACTGTCAGTGGAGCAGCCTGGTAACAATGGGTAAGGGAGAAGAAGACTAACATCATCACTCAGTTGCCCCCCATAACTTTTCGCGTTGTATGAATACGGGTTGAGGTGGAAGGCACTGGATTGAAAGGTGCCAGGACTTTGAAAAGTCACGAGTTGAGCGGAATGTGGTTTTCCAGCATTAAGAAAAGCTATGGGTCAAAAAATAATACAGTCAACAGTTCACTAGTTCCAACTAGGGAGCACGACAGAGGTGGACAGAAATGACTCGGGTTCCGAGCACTAACTGTTCCTTCAGAGGACTGGGCTGTGAGGTGGCTCACAGCCAACTGCAACTCCAGTTTCAAAGGATCCCACCCACTCATCTGACCTTCACTGGTACAGACACACAAGTGATGCACAAACACGCATGCAGGCAGACCATACAAATAAAATAAAAATAAACTTAAAGCCTAGTTATTTGGGGGGAGGGGAGTGAAAATGGGGATGGCTGGATTAGTCTACACAGGTAAAGTATTTGTGGGGTTTATTTCAGAAGTCTAACACTCCGGCACCGGCTCTCTCCTGGAAGGTAACCCAGGAACTGAGAAGATATATATGTGTATACACACACACACACACACACACACACACTAAGACACTGAAGAAATTCCAGAATAGAGGGATGCCTGCATGGAAGCTGGGGTCTGTGGAAGAGAAGGCTTTGACTTGGGGCAGACAGAACAGCTAGAGAGAGATAAAGGTAAGGAATTCTCATGTGGCCACGCCCTCTGCTCTGAGCTCCCGGTGGCCATGCCCTCCACCATGGGTTCCTTGGAACTAGTTTTTTTTTTTTATTTTTGGAACCCCGAGGACAAGCCAATGTTCTCCAGGAAAATAAGCTCAGGGGTTAAATCAGGAATGCGGCATCTTCAAATGAGGGTCAAGGGTAGAAGGGACGGCTAAAGTTCTTTTCAAAAGCAAGGGGAGAAAAAGGGGACAAAATACTTGAGACAATGAAAGACAGAGCAAGTTCAACTATATCAGTAATTAAAATAGATGTATTTAGATAAAACTTACCATACAAATCATTAAAAGAGAGATTTTTTTTTAATTCAGCCATGTGCTGTTTACAACAGAAAACTTATTAAACATAAGGACACAAAAAGATTCAAAGCAAAGTGATGGGGAAGTAACAGGTTAGCAAAATAAGTCAAAAGAAAGCCATTTATCCTGCTAGCATCATTAAAATAGACTCAAGGACTCCAAGCACTATTGGGGTCCAGTGAGTCACTACAAAATAATAAAAATGGTTTTGTGGAGAGTTCGTTTGTTCATTTATTTGTCTTATTTTTGTGGTGCTGGGAATAAACCTAGGGCCTTGCACATGCTGGACATACAAATTTTAATTCACAAAGAAGAGAGAAGCATTAACCATCAATGTACATAATTACTTAGCTGTAAATGGGGGCTCCAAGTGTAATGCAGTGGAAGAGCTTTTTCCTAGCACATACAAGGCCCCAGGTTCCATTGCCAGTGTTGGAAGAAGGAGAAAGAAGAGAAGTTGGGGTTGGGGAGGGGAAGAAGATGAAGTCTCAAATGTACTAGATAAAATTCTGTATATATGTATATGTGTGTGTACACACACACAAATTCTGTAGAAAGTCAAACAACTCGATGCCCACGGCCCGTTCTGCCACCAGATATCATGTTGAGGCTAGTTCATGGCACGTGCTGTTGACAGAGACCAGGTGGATGTTGAGTGGTCCCTGCTGTTGCCAGATACCATGTGGAAGTCCATGAACTGTGTTCCTGCTGACCATAAGGGACAAGGAAGCTTCTTCTGCAGTGGTATTAATGACCATAGACTCACAATTGAGAAAGAAAGACACAGAAGTCTTCTGTAACAAACCCTACCCCAGACCCCCACAAAAAAAAAAAAAAGTAGTAACCAAGACAGGAAACTGTTGAAGAGAATCTTAAAAATTGTGATAAGAATGCTGAAGTGTAGCTCTCCATAATAGATGGCTACTGGCAAGGGTGGGGGCGGGGAAGGACTAATTTTTCTTTAAGGGGCTGACCACTAGGAGTTTGACCATGCTCCAGTGACTATACAGACAACACAAATTAGACTTGGTTTTGTATTGGGTGGGGTATGTCACAAGGGTGGACAGATATGGGAGGAGTGGGAAGTAAGGGTGATGGGATGCATTATATGAACTTCCCAAATAACCAATTAAAAAAAGAAAGACCACTCAACAGAAAATAAATAAATAATCTAAAAGAAATGGGTAAATGGCCTGGCTACATATTTCTTAAAAGAGAATGTACAGATGACTGTCAAGCACTGGTCATCAAAGATATGCAAATCAAAACCACAATGAGATAGATACCATCTCATCCAGTCAGAATGTCTATTATCAAAAACAAGCAAGTGAACAGTGCTGGCAAGGATGCAGAGAAAGAAAAGTCCCATGGGGCATTGATGGGGATGAAAATCAGTGCAGCCACTGTAGAGAACAGACTGGAAGGCCTTGAAAAGCTAAAAGCAGCACCGCCGAGTGGATATATACATCAAAAAGATAACTGCCCTCTCAGACTTTCTGTAGCATATTCAAAATGTCCAAGATGCAGTATAGCTCATGATGCCTCCTAGTAGATAAATGGATTTTTTTATGTGGTGTATATATACAATGCTATCACAGTATTCAGCCATTAAAAAATCTGTCATTTGATGCAACATAAATGGAACTGGATGACATTATGTTAAGTGAAGTAAGTCGAATGGAAAGACAAGTATCGCATGTTCTCAAGTCTATATAGAAGCTAAAACATTGAAATCAAATAAGTAGAAAGTGTAACCATGGTTAACCAGCCATGGAAATGGAGCACTAGAGAAAGACTGGTTAATGGATTCTGGGTACAGTTTGGTGAAAGCAGTAATTTCCAGCATTCTTAGTACAGTAGGTTCGGTATGATTGACAACAATTAATCCTACATTTCAAAATAGCTGGGAGAGAGAGTTGTGAGTGTTCTCAGCACAAAGAAATGCTAACCCTCAACATAGTAAAAGTAATCATTAGACTTAATTTGGAAAAACGGAAGGCCTGTCTTCTGAAATCAGGAAGAAAAGGATGTTGCAGTCTCAGCTAGAGCACTAGGATTATTCAGCAAAGAAATCAAACTACGCCTATTTGCAGATCCTGTGATCCTAAAGATGCCACCAGAAAACTCTTAGATCTGACAAGGACTTTCAACAAAGCATCAGGAAATTAAATCATCATACAAAACATCAGTAGCTTTCCTATGTACAAATAAAAATCTGCTGAGGAAGAAAGCATGATGACACATCTCATTATATATATACACACATTATACACACACACACACACACACACACACACACACACACACATACCTAGGAGCAAATCTAACCAAGGAGATGAAAGATCTCTACTATAAAAACTTTAAAACACTGAAAAAAGAGACTGAGGAAGACACTAGATGACAGAAAATCTCCCCAATGCTCATGGTTTGGTAGAATTAATGTCATGAAAATGGCTTCTTAATCAAAAGCCATTAAATAAAAAATACAATGCTCATCAAAATTTCAATGGCATTCTTCATAGACAAACAAAAAAAATGCTACAACTCATAGGGAAACACAGAAGAGTCCCAGCCAGTCAAAGCTAAGCAGAAAGAGGAATGTGGAAGGCATTGCAGTACCTGACCTCAAATTCTGCCATAGAGCCATAGCAACAAAAACAACATGCCACAAACACAGGCGTGAGACTGCAATAGAGGACCTATGAATAAAGCCACACAGCTACAGCCACCTAATCTTTGACAAAAGTGTCAACAACATCCATTGTCAAAAAAAGATAAGTCTCTTCAAGAGATAGCGGTGGAGAGCTAGAAACCACACGTAGAGGAATGAAAGCCGCTCTGTATCTCTCACTGTGAGCAAAATAAATTCAAAATGGGTATGTAAGAACTGAAACGGATAAAGGAAAACATGGATAAAATAGGGCTTTCTGTAAAGGAATCCGGTAGCATAGAATAATCAAAGAATTAAAAGTTGGAATAGCAGAAGATTTAGTATCTTCCTCGTAGCAAAGCAAACAATTTAAAAAGTGAAGAGAATGAGAAAGAAAAATTGCCAACTATACATCTGACAGAAAAGTCAATATCTAGACTCTATAAAAAAAATTTCAAATTTTAGACACCAAAAAAATCACCTAATTAATAAATTGAAAAATGAATTGTTGAAAATAAGAGCTAGATACTCAAATGCTCAACATCTTTAGCCATCGGGGGATACAAATGAGAACCACTCTGAGATCCTATCTCACCCAAGTCAGAATGGCTACCATCAAGAAAGGAAAGGACAGCAAATGTTGCTGAGGCTGTGGAGTAACAGGAACCTTTATCCACCCATGGAATGCAAACCGGTGCAGCCACTATGGAAATCAGTAAGGAAGGCCCTCCAAGACTAACAATAGAACCATCCTATGACCTCACTCTTCTATTCCTGGCTGCATCATATCCGAGAGAATCTAAGTCAGCACACCACAGACATATCTGCACATCCACCTTTATCGTTGCACTGTTCACAGTAGCTAAGATATGGAACCAGCTCAGGCACCCATCCACAAAAGGATAAGAAAATGTGGTATATATACACAATAGAGTTTCATTCAGCCATAGAGAAGAATAAAACCATCCGGCCAGTGAGATGACTCAGTGGATAAAGGTGCTTGCCACGAAGCTGACTACCTGAATTCAATGCCTAAGACCCTCACGGTGCAAAGAGAGAGCCAATTCCTTCAAGTTGTTTTCTGACTTCCACACATGCACTGTGTCACACACACACACACACACACACACACACACACAAATAATAAAAAGTTGGAATGGGGATGGAGAGGTGGCTCAGTGGTTAAAAGCACTCTGATCTGGCCGGGCAGTGGTGGCACACACCCTTAATCCCAGCACTCGGGAGGCAGAGGCAGGCAGATCTCTGTGAGTTCAAGGCCAGCCTGGGCTACAGAGTGAGTTCCAGGAAAGGCTCCAAAGCTACACAGAGAAACCCTGCCTAAAAAAAAAAAAAAAAAAAAAAAAAAAAAGCACTCTGATCTGTCATTTCACACTGTCTATGAGACTAAAATGTCATGCTATAGCCCATAACTATGTAGAATTGGTACATGTCTGTTGCCTTTCATTGACCTATACAGTTCTGTGTCTACAAGACCTGGGATCTGAGGACCTTAGAGAATGGGGCAGACTACAGTTTGATGCTATAGACAACATTACTTCAGTTTTGGTGTACTTTTACACACAAATGCAACAAAGAAAGCAGTGATCTGCAGAAACATGAGCAGAAAACCATGTAAATGAACATCAGTAAGCACATACATACTAAATATTAACAGAGCAGCCCTTTCCCCAAACTTTCTCAGGATGGATCAATTTAAACACAATTGTCTGGCAAGTACTGTAGGTTTTATCTGGGAAAGCATGAAAGCAGGCAGAGGCCGTATCCAGATTCAGGGCACACTAACTATGGCATTCAGCATAGCCCTTCACCAGACTGGGTTCTGTAGCTGTGTTCTGACATCCAGGAAGAATAAACATGTCTTATGAATTGAATGTAAGTATTTGACACAGGAGGCACAAAACCATGTCCAAGAACAATCCAGGGAACAAGACGCACGTGAGGTGAAAGGACCTCTGCCTTTTTTCCTGGAGCCTCCCACAGTTCCCCAAGGCATTGTTCACCACGCGTCATTCTTTTGACTGTGCTCTGACACATGTCAATCAAAAATGAAAACATTTAAATTTTGTTTTATAGAACTAAGGTAATGGTTTGTTGTTTTGTTTCAGGTTTTCAGGGTTTTTTTTTTTTTTCCTTGATGGTAGTGGGGGTTTTCTTTGGTGCTGGGATGGAGTTCAGGGCCTTACGTGTGCTTAGATAAGCACCCAACCACTGAGCTATTTCTCCAGCCTATAATGAATACTACATGGCCTTCTCAGTTATTGAATAGATAAGGAGATGAAAAGTCAGCAAGAATACTAAATACATGAATCGCTCAATTTCAATTAGAAGTTAGAGCCCACACAATTACCACCCAATGCATAGATATACATTTTCCACATAAGATAGAATCCATATCTTCCCCAAGCATTATGTAACATGTGCAAACATTTTATCATGTGCTAATTGTAAATTCCCAACCAACACCAAATGTGGGTATGAAGCAGATTGGAAAATGGGACAACAATGCTTTTCTGTTGCTGTGATAAAACACTTGGACCAAAACAACTTAGGGGAGGAAAGGTTGATTTGGCTTCCACATCCAGGTTACAGCCCATCCCTGACGGAAGTCGGGGCAGGAACTGAAGCAGAGACCGTGGAGGAATGCTGCTTCCTGGCTCATTCTCAGGCTGGTACTCAGCTAGCTCTCTTATACATGCCAGGACCGAGCCCAGGGAATGGTGCCACCACAATGGGCTGGACCTTCCCACATCAATCATTTCAATCACTCACAGTCACGGCCACAAACCAACCTGTTTTGGGCAATCCCTCGGTTGTGACTCCCTCAGATGACTCTAGGTTGTATGAAGTTGAGAGCTAAAGCTACCTAGGACAATGAAATTTAACTGGAAGTTTAAAGGGTAACCTAAAATTACCACATTGCTGGAGAGCTGGCTCAGTGGGTAAAGGTGCTGGCTGCCAAGCCTAAAGGCCAGAGCTAATTCTCCAACACTTGGAGAGAGATTTATAGTGGATACATTAGAAAAAAATATATCTCTAAATTATTAGTTTTGTGCGAGTCTTAAGAAGTGAAGTATAACATACCTAAGAAAAAAATGTAAATTCAGAAAATAAACAATACAAGCAGAAATCGGAAAACAGAATAAAGATCCAGAGGAGGACCAAGGGGCCTCAAGTTGTTTCTTTGCTAAAACTAATACTCTAAACCTGTCAAGATGCAGCAAGCGGCTAGACTTCACGATATGCAATATTGCAAACACAGGGGTGGGAAAACAACATGGAAAGATGCTTAATTAATAAGAAGAGAATATGATAAAATGATAGGCCAGCAACTCTGAGAACTTAGATCATTAGCCACAAAACTATAACTTCCCAAAACTGCCTCAAGCAAGCAAAGGTAAGTAAGAACACTGCATGGTCAAAGAGACGGCCGCAGTGCTTAGCATCAGCTCTACACAGACACAGAAAGTAGGAAGCCCTAGTAAACGCATCCGAGTGGCTTCAACAGATCAGCCAAGCTGATACAAGTTCTTCCCAACAAAAGAAAAGAGTCACTATCAAACTCACTACGAAAGGGAGGCATTGAAGGTTGCACAGTGAACCAAAGGAAGAAAAACCATTTACCTTCAAGGATTTACATGCTAAGGTAGATGTGATAGGCAATGCATGACAGATGTGTGGAGAATAAAGAGTACCAGACAACAGTGACGGTCATGGAACAAAATAAGGCTGAAAAGTGCAACAGATGGCGGGGTCACCGTTTAACACGGGGTAGTCAACACAGGCCTCAAATCTTAAGACGGTCTGAACAGGAGGGTTGGAGGTTCAAGGATGACCAGGAGAAGAAGAGTGCAATCATGGGAGTGAGGAAACACAGGGACCATGAAGTAAATAAAACAAGACTGGTGAGCTCAAGGGAAAAGATGGATGACAGTGTGGCTGGGGTAGGATGGGCAAGGATGAGGAAGGTAGAAAATGAGGATCTTGACTTTGAGTCAGGGGACAGTACAACAGTAACCCTCTGCTGTGGTGAAAATGAGCAGCTGCTGGGGCTGGGACAGAAACAGTTCGGTCAGCAGCTTCCCCAGCTGTCTGTACAGGAACAAGGCAGCTCAGAGTAAGGTAGTGCCACGGAGATGGAGGGGATGGTCATGCGTGGAAGACTAGTCTGTAGGTTTTGCTGGTGGACTGGACCCAGATGAGAGTGTGGTGTGCGTAAGTCCGGGGCTTTGGGCTGAGAGACTGGAAACTCGGAGCTTCAGATGAGCATGAGCCTTGAATCACATGGGAGAAGAAGAGAGAGACGGAATTGAGAGTTAAACCCCCAGAAACTGGGGCTAGCCCTTCTTAGGAAGCAGGCCTCTCCACAGAGCCCCAAAATC